>JAYMSP010001499.1:0-31466 GCA_036897095.1 Plantago elongata | reverse complement strand
CTTGATAAGTGAGCAAGTAAACTCTAAATAGAAAATGCCTCGAGTACTAGTAAACTAATTTATTAATAAGATAGTATAAAGAGAGTACTCGGGCAATATTTGTACAGGTATTCCTTAAGCATACATTTCTAAAGTGTAATAGAAAAAGATATATTTATTATAAGAACTCTTAAGTAACACCTTTTACTCTTTAAGAGAGCCAGTAAGATACACTAGCATCTCTCTTAAAGAATAGCTCTCTGTACAATCATTTAAATCTAATCCTTTTTATTATATTTTATGAGGATAGAATAAAGTACTGTCCTTCTTATTAATTTCTAATCTATTCTTAAAGAGTAAAGTCCTGTGGAGTATAGTTATATAATAACTAATTACTTAAAGTATCCTTGTCAGTAAATTCTTAATTATGTAAAGTTAAAGTATAATCCTTTGTTAAATATAGCCTCTATATTTCCAAGGTATAGCTATATCCAAGTACAAAGTCCAGTGGGTATAAGGTAATTTACAGGTACAACACCCTATTTACAAAAGTTTAATTAAAGTAATACTTATAGAGATTTACGTACTAATTAAGCGTACATGTTTAAGTAGAGATAAAATTATTAAGAAAATAACTTCTAATAAAATTAGTTTATTAAAGAGAGTACACTTTTCGCTCTAGTATAGCTCTAAAATAAGTGAAGGTGTACGCTTTATCTAGAAGTAGTTATATAATTCTAGGTACGCGAATATTTATGTATTTATTGGGAAGACTTATTACCTAATATAAAATAGGCTACTAAGGGGATCGATAAAAGGGTTTTTACCCTATAATTTATTATACTTAAGTTGTTATATTATAACTAAGTTATTAGAGGGCACAAACAAATATAGGTTAGACATAATCTCTAGCAAGTAAAGAATTAAGTTCTTATTAAAATATATGCGAAGTCTTAGGTATAAGTAAAACGTCTCCCTTTATGAGAAAAAAGATATAAGGTAAAGGTATCTGTGTAACTATTCTTTAAGTGAGAATTATTCTCTATTATAAATCATAGAAATATAACTCCCTTTAAAAGCAAAGTTAAGCTAAGCATCTCCCTCCTTATAAGCTAACTCTTTGTTGTAAATACCTTCAGTATAGGAATACTAATTATTATACTTAATACTATAAAGGTTACTTAAGAGAGCTTACTAAATTATATTTTTAACTAGATTATTTATTAATGAGTAAGGCTTATAGAGTAATGTTATTTAATTCTTGCATAATTTTTATAAAATTCTTTTTACCGGGGTTAACATAGCACTCTTTTATAAGCACTAGGATTGCTAAAAATAGGGGCACACACTTTATATAAATTATACTCTTGCACTCTTATAAAAATAGGTAAGACTTAAAAAGATAATTATTATAGGACTTTATCTAGCCGCTTAGTTTGTTAAAAGACGAAACTTTATAGGGTGTACTACTCCCTTAGGTATCATAATAATTTATAATGAAAATAGCAATGTATTTCTCATATACTATGGTGAGTCTCCCTATTATCAAGGGTGTATATAATTGCTTAAAATAATTTTATTTTTTTATTATAATTATGTACAGAGAGGGCGTAGGTAGATTTCCCTTCATTTTAATAAGTATTTTTTTATAAAATAAAAGGATAATATAATTCCCTCATTATATAATTTATAGTTATTAATACTTAAGCCTTAAATATAAAGTTCTAGTAGTACAATATATTACATGCCCCTAGCATTTATAAGAGAGTCCTATAATCTAGTCTTCCTTTCTTATAGGAGTTAGGGTAAGACTCTCCTCTTTAAGTTATTATATATATTATAAGACGCTTTTTCTCTTATTAATAATTTATTTCTCAAATGTACACCCTTTGCTTTAGAATATGTTATATAGTACTAGAGAGATACACTTTCCTTTTATATTTTAGGTACATATTTACTAGATACTAAATAGATATTTATTCCTAAAAGAAGAAGGTATGCCTCACTTAAATATTGTAGAAATACTAGTAAAATAAAAGATCGGGGAGGTTCTCTCTTATATAAGGAGCTACTCAAAAGGGGGACAGGTAAGCTCTCTTAGTTCAAAGCTTCTATATGTATAAATATAGAAGTTATACGTTTGTTCAAATACCGTCTGCCAGTGATATAAAGTGTAACTCAATTATAATAAGCTCTTATATAAAGGGAAATATGTATCTGCTTCTTAGAGTGAGCTCGTAAGGACTCTATCCTTAGCAAGTCATTATTGTATAGTTCTAGTACTCTAGTATATGCTAAGGGAAGAGTAATTACTATCACTATAATAAAATAATAAATCTTTACTTAATAATAACTTACGTTGTTATAGTTTAAGATAAAATTTTCCTAACTATCTTTTTAAAAAGAGATTCCTTAGGGTATAAGTATAAATAATGGTTCTACTTTCATTTTAAAGAATTCTTGCTTTTATAATATGCTTAAGTCATAATTAAAGACAAGTTATTTGTTAAATGGAATGAAAAAGTACTTATCTCTTTATATAAAAATATATTAAATAAGATTACTAAATAGTATAAGTATACTCTTTTTTTTATACTTAGGAAGGGTGTATGTATGCTTAATATGATTATAATAAAATAAGCACTTGTTATAAGTCTAGGGTGTAGTTAATATATGTTTACCTAAGATAACTTTACCATTAAGATATACTAAGGAGCAGTCACTTACTAAATTAAATATAGCTTTATAAAAAGTATAAATAAGTATCCATCCAATAGAGCACTATTTCCTATGAATCCTATGTATAATACGCTACCTCTTTATTATAATATAAGTAAGCTCTCCTTAATAGAAGGAAAGGTATTATCAATCTTATTATTTCATAAGTTATTAAAGGATGAATCACTACTCTGTATATTCTACGAAGGACTCTACTAGGTAAGGGCGAGTACGCTCCTTTTCAAGATTATATAAATATTTAAGAAAGTTTAATATTTGGTATTATTTAAAAACACTTTACTTATTACTTAATAAATTAGTTACATTAGAATAATATCTTAGAGAACTCGCGTTTTAACTTATAACTATTTGGTAATAATATAGGGCACTTACCGGACATACACTCTCTTTACCATAAAGTTTTAGGGATACTCTACGAATAATATTAGGGTGACTCACTCTTACTACTCTCTTAAATAACTATATAAAATATAAGGGTTTCTTAAGGTATACTTTTTACTTTATAACAAGGAAGAGACATTACCACTAATTACTAGAGGTACTAGATACTTTTCTATCTTATACTTAAGGGAAGACTCTTTACATAACTAGATGCCTTTAATAAATAAGTAAGCTCTATTCTATTATCTTCCTTTACTAGAGAGTTCTATACTACTACTACCTTTTAATTTTAAATAGTTTATTGCGGGAGTATACTTAATACCTTCCTCTAGAGTATATTTAAAAAAGGGTGCGCTGTACTTACACCTTGTTATATAAAAGACAAGATAGTTATGTTTTCGTCTTTGGATGTCTTCACTCGGCACTATAACACTTGATATTATAGAAGTACTTTTTAATAAATACTTTACTTCATACGTAATTAGGGAAATACTTTTTATTAGTTAAAGACACTTAAGAAGTTATCCTACATGGGGCCTATTTAGTGCTATAAGTTTTATACACAATATTCCTTTATAAATATAGAAATAGTAAAAATATATTAAGGCTTAAAGCACTTATACCTCTATGAAATATATATATATATATAGTTTAGTAAAATTACTAGCGTTACTAAAGAGAGTACACTTTTCGCTCTAGATAAATATCTACCTGACTATATTGTTATCCTTAGCAAATACTGTGCTTAAGAGAACTTTCTAGTCTATATTTAGTAATTATGCCTTTAAGAATGATATAAACATAGGAGACTGTTCCCTTTCTAATATCTAAAGGGGTCGCGAAGTCCTTTCATAATTATGTATTATATAAATACGGGTAACTTAAAAAAAGAGTGGTTTAACTATAAGGTATGAATCTCTACTAGCCCTAATATAGTTTGTAAGGTAAGTACTGGGTAACTAACATGTCTAAAGGGTAAAAGCGAACCCTATACTTAATACTTATATAAAATAATACATAATAAAGTACTTACCTAATATTTGTATTTTACAAGAGTGTAAAGAGAAAAACTCTAACCTATTATATCTTTTGTAAAATAAAAGTAGCTAGTTAGGAATACTATCTTAATGTATCTAAGCAATTCAACACTCCTAGTAAGCAGAGGTAATTAGTTCTTTAGCTAAACTTATTAGCTTAATACTTGAGATGGTATAACACTTCTTTTCTCCCTCTTGCTCCAGTCAAATAAGTATTTCTGTAATTAAATAGGGGTAAGATGCCTTTTTCTAGCGAGCCATCTTTTCATAAATAGTTAATACTTAAGCAGCTTGAAGAGAGTAATCTAATTTCCCCTCTATACCATGGATAAGTGCTTTATGATAAAAGAATTGTGTAATGGAAATACTAAGTACTCTCTTATATTTATAATGCTATATTATTTTCTAAGGTACCCTCTTCGCCATCTCTATAGTTATACTATGCTTTGCTTGTAATAAAGGCGTAGTTACTAGTTCTTATAAAAAGACTCTTCATATTAATTTAGCTAGTAGTACTGGCTAAGTAAGCTGGTAATAATGCCTCTAGTCTTACCTTTACGTAATACACTCTATAGAAGGAGTAAGACCTAATATATTTTATGGAAAAAATCCCTTCGACTACTTAAGTACAAGCTATAAGCGCTATACATTGTTTATTAAGATTTAAAAGACTCTAAAATATGTGGTAGCTATTAAGTACTCTCCCTTAACAAATAGGGTATAATATAATTATAAAAATATAAGATAGAGTACAAAATATTTGTTAAAGAACCATGCTTTTCTTTGTACTGTGCAATAAGAAATACAACTCTACAGTCAAATTATTTCCTAGGAGGAGATTGCCTAACTTTATTAGGGATGACTCTTTTGTATAAGTCTTAGATATGTGCCTCTTCGCAACTATGCTAGAGTATTTAATTTAGCACTGCCCCTGTATAAAATAAGAGTTTACCCAGAGCAACTTATCTTAAATTTTATATTTTAAATGACTAAAATTATAACTGAATAACTAGGTAGGGGACTTGAAGTACTATCTTTTTACTTAACTAAGATTACTTAATGAGAGTATGCATTATATATACCCTTTGCCCCGTGTTAAATTAAAGCTAGTACATGATGTCTTCATTAAGTCTTTCCTTTTATATATATAATACAAGAGAGAGTGTATCCTTGTATAAAGTTAAGTATTACTCTTTAAAATATTCATATTACGCAATTATAAGATATGCTTAAAACCAATTCTTTCAATAGAACTATATAGGATAAAATCTTAGTAAATAGAATTACAGCAATCTTTTTTGTTAAAGAAGAGGTACTTTCTTCACTATATAAGATAATACATACTTAGTGGTGAATTGTACTTGAGTAACTGCTATCTTATAGAAGGAGCGCAGCTTATACCTTAATCAAAAGTCACCCACTAAGTAAGCAACTATGCTTCTTTCCTAATTATTATTAAGAGTATAACTTTCTTTTATAAGCATGCAATCTTAGCTAACCAAGTATGCGTAAGTATAAACCTACCCTTCTATCAATCAAGAACTTGTAAAACTTACTTATGATAGAGTAGTAATAGAATCTTCCCTTATAGCACTATATTTTAGATAACTCACTATTATAGATTTGTATAATAAACGAAGTAAATTTTAAAGGTATCTACGTAATACTTGCTTAAGAAAGGGTTATTCCTTATAAAGAGTAAATCATATGTTAGTACCTATAATTTAGGGTATCTATATAGTAAAGAGTTAAGTACTCCTTCTTAAATTAAATCTTAAATATAAATAAATACTACTTGTTATTTAATAATAATTGTGACTTATTAAGGTATAATAATCATAGATATAAAAGGAGAAAGTATAGTCATAAGTACTCTTTAAGTTTAAGACATAATAGGTACTCCCTCTTTTATAGAAGATAGTATGACAGGAGCTTTTCTTATCTCTAAGAACTAGTCCTTAAGCAGTGCCTATATCTTCGAAGTGTTTGCTAATCTATTGTCTAAGTTTAGTACTAAAGAAGTAAAGCATATTTAAGAAAGAGCCTTCTTCTCCCATATAATACTGTATGGTAAAGGAGTAGTACTCTATCTTGTTACTTAAAAGACTTCCCTAGCTCTTATGTATAAATAACTTGTAATTACTATAATTACTAGAGACCACTCTTTGTGTAACATACTTTAGTAATAAGAGTGCGAAGTGCCCCTCCTCTTAAGTATTCTATATAGTATATCTGTTATAAAATTAGTATATAACTCTCCATTATAAGTGTATACATAATCTCTTAGTGAAGAGTACCTTATATGATATGTTAGCCAATAAATACTTATGAAATAGAGATAGAATAGTAGATTAGTCTACTCCTTATTAAAGTACTGGAGTTAGAGATTCATTTGCCCCTTGACTAAGCACATATAGAAGTGTACCTATTACTTTATAAATGACTGAGTTCTTTTAAGTTATTACAAAAATATTTTATGACTTAAGTTTATACTAAGAGAAGTTAACTTCTTTCCTCCCTAAGTCATATTATTTTATTATAAGATTAAGATACAATTATTTGATAGGTTACTCCCATGTTACCTAAAATACTTCTTAAGTACAACAGCATTCTCTCCTATAAGTACAGTTGTGCGCAACTTATATGCTTAGTAAAAAGGTAGATTTTGTGTAATAAAAGTAAGGGGCACTCACTTAGAATAAATTTCTTAGGTAAGATAAGGTAAAGGGTTCTTGTCTATTAAAGGCATAATTATTATAAGGAGCTTTATTATAAAAGTAGTTTTACTCTACAACTTATTTAATAATTTATATCTAGAGTTACTAAGCAATAACTCTATAGTACTATAAGGGAGCACTCTAAAACTTTTTTTGCGCTTTTTTAAATATTTTTATATAAAGAGAGCCTACCACTATTTCTTATAGGCCAGCTATACTTTACTTAATAAATTAATAATTAAGGCTTAAAGAGGACTTCTTACTACTATTATATACATAAATAATTATTAACCTAATAGGTACCTTTCACTTTATAGAATAAGTAGTTTGTACAAGGGTATCAGCTCTTTAACTATAGCTACTTTCCTGAGTACACTTAACGTATTAGAAAGTTATAAGAACATCTTGCTAGAGTAAGGTAGTACCTTATAGAAATAGAGACCTTTACTCTAGATTTATATTATAGAATTTTTTATTGCCATAGGAGAGTACTAAATTTCTATACTTTAAATAAGCTACTTAAACTTTATAATATATAAGTGGATAGTAATACCTAAGTACACCAATTCTTTATCAAGTAAGATACTACTCTTGCTATAGGGCTCTTCTTATTATTAGCTATGATTAAGAGAGGAAATATATATATATATCACTATATATTTAGAGAAAAGGATTGCCTAATTAGCTAATTAGTTAGTATTCCCCAAGTACGCACTTATATAAAGTCTATTTATTAACGTTATAACTTTATACCATATTTATAGTATAATTAGTAAGCCTTCTACAAGATTCTTTTATCTCCTAAAAACTATTTCACTTAAGAGGTACCCGAGGTTTTTGCCTTGTCTTTAAGCGTGTTATTTATGTAGTTTACCTATATTAAGTAATATTAGATTATTATTACAAGCGTGTATGCCCAATTAAAGAGTGTACCTTACTACGCCCCTATAAATAATTAGGGGAAAACTTTAGGGATCTATCTCCATTATTTATCACTACTAGAGAGAACCTTTTAGTATTATTTGCTCAAGATATGTTCATTTTACTAGAGGAGATAATTGCTAAGCTATAAGGCATACCTAGAGATTATACCTTAGTTATAAATATTGTACGGGCATAGTTATCTCTTTAATACTCAAATACCGGCTAGAGGTAGCTTTCATCTATAAAATAGAAAAGCACTCTTCTAGCCTTTAATAATTCAGTGCATTCTCTTAGAATTATTATATTTTAGGCAAGTACTTAACATTATAGGAGGGAAATATTTTATTTACATAAAGAACTTTAGGGTCTTGCTTATAAAGATAAGAGTACTCTTCCCTTTCCCTTAAAAAATTAGGAAAGACAAAAAATTAAGGAGGTATTTCTAAAGGTATTTTCTTATAACTTTTTAACATATTAAATACTAAAGTGGTAGTAGGGTAATCTCTTCCTTGATAAAAGCTTTCTAGTAATCTTGTGTAGCTTATCAGGGAATACTTAAAAGAAAGGGTATATTAATAATGAATACTTTATAGGGTAAGAGTAGTTATCTCCCCCTATTCTATAACAAAAAGTAAATCTTTAGGTATAGTTACTCTATAAAGAAGGGTAAGCTCTATTCCTATTACTCTATTAAATTTAATCTTTTAGAATATGCTATTCTAAAGTGCCCTTTTAGTAATAGGTTACTCTTGTCATATACATACGGTAAAGCGTCTTTAGTAAGTACTTATAATTTATGCTTCAAGTATTTATTTTACGTAATCATTTTAGGTAGGGTCTTGTCTTAATCTTTATAATAAACTAAGATTATACAACTAACATTTTCTATAAGGGGTGCGCTATTACTTTCTCACTTAACCCTTAAAAATAAAAAAATATATATAAGGAGCTAGTGTTATACAAGGCCTATTACAATATATAATTATATGGTTAGACACTCTCTAAGTATTGAGCAAATATTGTATGTATTAGTTTACTTGAGCAAATTTAAGGTGTGTAATCTACAACATCTATATTTATTAAAAAAAGCGCACATATTTCATAAAATAAAAGAGTACTTAACTAAGAAGTAAGATACTTTCTTTATTATAATAACTACTAAAGTATAAGATAGAATTCTCCTAGCGAATCTACTTATATACACAATTATTAATAGTTCAAGGTAAGCGCCTAATAAATAAGTGTTGCTCTTAGCTTTAATTAAAGGAGTCCTCTCTACTAAAGAGTATAGATGTATAATAAGGAATACTAGCTTAGTTAAATTCTTCCTGACTAAACGGCTCTAAGAGGTGTTATAAGATAGAGACACATTTAATTTCAAGTAACTTACTAAGTCTTAAGGTATAAAAAGTATTCACCAAGTATACCCTATATTTTTATAATTATTAGCTCCTATACAGAAGGTAGTATTTCCAAGGTACAGGTATTTAGAAATCTCTTACCAATAATTATATTTTATAACAAGAGTATACATCAGGCACATAAAAGAAGTATGCATTTTCTAAGATTTAAGGAGTCACTGAGCAGTGTTATATTCCTAGTGAGTGCATAAGAGAGATATCTTTATTATATAGAGTAAGTGACTTTACCTAGAGCTCTCTACTATAAAATCCTAAGTTATTAAAGCTTAGTGAGAAGCTTATTTCTTATAGCATAATTATTTCCTAAGTATTTGTCAAATATCGCGTTTCCTAGAGAGGAGTCTCCTCCTATACCAGGAGTACTATGCCTAAGGTATAAGTATTTACCAAGTTACCCTTCTAAGCATTAATATTATAAATAAAATATATGCAAAACTATAAGTAAACCCCATAGGCCTATGTTCTTTCTTATTAAACTAATTCTAGGGAGTATACTTCTTATTATACAAAGTTTAGTTAAAGTATTTAAAGTGGGTAATAAATCTAGTACGCAATGCTTTTAAATATAGGTTATTAAGATAAGGGGCAACTCCATATTTATATATTCTTTATTAATAATAATAATTTACGAGGCTTTTTACTTTTTATTAAGGAGTATATAAGTACGTCTAGAATATAATTATTTCTTAAAAAAGTATAAAATACGTAGAGTAAACTCTCTTTTCCTACATAAACATAAAACGAGTCTTTATCAAGTGTTTTATCATAGTATACATGATAATAAATAAAAAAGTAAAACAAAATTATAATGTCGTGGTAAAGAGAGTTACTCACAATTCTTGCTTATTATAAAAAATAGGGTAACTTAAGAGTCCTTCCTAATTTATAACATTATTATTACTTAATAATTACAGATACATATTTACTAGAGCGAGAGTATTTCCTTAAATAAAGTCCTTTGTCCTAGACAAGACTAGAGGGTAATATAATTATAGCCTCAAATATTGGAAAGTTATTTTAAGTGAGGCCCTTGACGTATTATAATAAATAACGCGCTTAATCAAGTGCTTAAGATTTTATGGAGGGAGATACCTTAATCTTATAAATGAAGATCCTGTAGGATATAAAAGAGGAAAGAGGGCAGTTATTTATTCTTAGCTATAACTATATAGTAGGAAATAATTCGTATACATTAGGCGCGCATTTAGCAAAGAGCTCTTTCCCCTTTATGTTTATAGAAGTGACTAACTTAACTATTCTATTTTATTCAAAGCAAGTACTTAAAGTAATAAGCACATATTATTTAATATCTTTGTATAATTTATCTTTATAGTCGTGTACTCTACGTAAACACTAATACGAAATACAGGGGTATATAGTAAAGGGGTAAACTCTAGTACTCTCCTCATCTAGTAATATAATATTAAGGTATAAACTTGTATAACAAAGGTAAAGCCTATTCTAAGTACTTATCTAAAAGGGCACTTCTCTATATCTAGTTAATTAACACCTAAGAGGGGATACTTCTTAAGCAGGTAACTTATCTAAGAAATTAATTTATAAGTAAAATGCATACTTCTAACTTCTAAGTTAAAGAGAGTGCTGTATTATATTATTTAATAAATATTAATTATTCTAAGAAGAAATAAGAGAGTACACACCTTCTTATATTTATACCTTTATACTTACTTCTTTGATAAGGAGCTTACATATTTCCTTAGGCTTAAATAGGGGTGCTGCTTCTCTCTAATTAATAAAAAATATTTACACTTTGAGTTTATATGAAGAATATTCCTGTAGTAGCATTTCTTAAGGGAATATACTGCTCTATAGGAGGAAGATTATAAGACCCCTTTATTATACAAGAAGCTATGACTACTACTTAAAAGAAAGTACTGCTCTTATAAATTATTTCTCTAGAAAGAATAATGTACTTAAGATGAGAGCCTAGCTATGTAATATAATTTCTTAGCTAAAATAAAACACTTATCCCTTATAGTATTGTAAGGAAGGTATTTCTTAATTATGCACTATACCTTAAGCGTGTAATTTTAGATTAATGCATACTTTATATCACTAGATATTTATAGAAAGACTTAAGAGGGCAAGCACTCCTCACTACTTTTACTGAATAATTAAGCGACTCTAAGCTACTAGTCCTTATAGTATACTAATCTAAAATTAGAGTTAGCTCTCTTAGTAAAAGGTGAAATAGTACTCACGTCTTTAAACAAGTATCTAGCAACTATGAACCCTTACTTAATAATAATAGTAAATAAGTAACTTAACTGAGTCTATCACCTTATTATCATAGTATTATTATACAATTGTTATGAATTAAATTTTCTTAGGAAACTATTTAAGATAAACGTATCTTGAAAATATCTTGCACTTTTTATATAGTTCATAGGGCTACCTTAAGTACTTCTACCATAGTTGATAAATAATCATACCTTAATCATGCTAAAGTATACCTCTCTTTAATAAAAACTAATTAGTGTTAGATAATATTTGTGCGTATCCTTCTGTACCTTTATACCTTGACTAGATTTCTTAAAAAGAAAGAGCAGTACCTCCAACTTACCATTTATTAAAACAATTACTTAATATAAAATATAATCTTGGGCACCTCTCTCCTTTAGCATATTATACTAAAGCACTAGAGTAAGATATGCTATACTTCTAATTATACATTACTAGTTAAGTCTTTTATAATTAATACACTCCTAATATAGTAATATGTAAAGACATTACTTCATATTTATAGGAAAAGAAAAGATTACTTAATTAGTAGAAAGCTTAAAATGAAGATACACACCTAAATAAATATAGTCTATAAATAACACATACTATAAGAGGAAGGATAATAACTTTATATAACTAAGCATTCTCAAGAGATAGTGCTAATCTACGCCATATTTACCATATATAATTATTCATTTTAAAGTGCACTTTCTCGTGTAACAAGAATATTTAAGTGTTAGCTATAATCTCTAGTACAAAAATAAATCGAATATAAAAGACATAGGATCTAAGTAACTCCATAAAGATATACAATATTTCTTAGTAAGAAGACAATTCACTAAGGAATTCTGAGGAAGCCTCTCGCGCAGGTCTCACAAGAAAAGTAAAACACGAAAACAGAAGAATAGGCAGCCCTTCTTAGAACAGAAGGGCATACTACTGGGTGTTATAAAGCACAGTGAGAAGGGAGCTCGAATTTGAAAGCCTTACGAAATTTCGATTTTGCGAAAATAAAAAGACAATTTTACCGCCGAAGGAGCGTTCAATTTGAGCCTTTTTGAAAAAGATGAGGGAAATCGCGGCGTACTGCTCGATCCTTCGATCTTTTGCACCACATTTCGTAGGTTCGAGCCCTCTTCCCAAGTGATTCCTTCTTCGAGACTCTTTTTAGAAAACTCGCTAGACAATGTATCAAATCGGTTAGCAGGTAAAAGTATACATAAATAAAAGAGCGTTTAAAGAACTCTTCATAGAGTAATTGGTTATATAAGGGAAAGTGACTACCTACAAAAATTAGTACTCAAGTAAATTATTAGACAGAGTACTCTAGTATAAATGAGTATATTATTTGTGCGAAGGGATTAATAAAGCTATTTAAGTGACCTTATAAGAAGAACATACTCCATTAATCTTTTAGAAATTTTATAAAACCATTTATTAAGAAGGTTTACCGGGAGGTGTTATCTAAAGATGCATTCCAACTAGAAGCTATGAAGACAAAAAAGTTTATTCCCAAGTACAAGATACTCTCTTCTATAAAGGGAATAGTCTAGTACTCTTTCTCTCGTAACTAGGAATAGAATAAACAAGAGATACTTTCTTTTTCTATATTATAAGATTAGTGTTCCTTAGGCGTATGTATTATAAAGAACTTAACTAAGAAGAGATAGTATTCATACTTACCAGAGAAGAGGGTATTTAATAGAATTAACTTATTAGTGCAGCACTTTATACGGAAGAAGATAGAAGAGACTAATATCTAAACTTATTTCCTACCAATGCGCTAGATTATAGTATTTTAAAATGGCAAGGATTCCCTAAGACACGTATTTATAAAGTATAGAAAAGAGCAGGCATGTACCCTTCTTAAGAAACTTTTTATATAAGGGGATAACTCAGGCTAGCATTTACAGTATTTAAATAAGACTAATTAATAGCTTAGCTAAAAATAGAGTTATTCTTTCATTTCAAACCTGTTTATTTCTTTTCTAGCGTTATAGATTATAATAGGACTGTATGCACTACTAATTCTTTGTTTCTCACTTTGGTAATCTGTTTACCTAAGTTTTCTATATCTACTTTATAAAAGTCAAAGGAAGAATTCTGCGCAGCAGGGAAATAATAAATAAAAAGCGGTGGATATATCATTTAGGTGTTGCACCAACCAAGGACGGATAATTCTTTTCGATCAATTTCTTGTGTTTCTCTATAAATTATAGTTACAGGATTCTACTTTTCTTCTTTATTTCATATTTCACCCAGTTTTATAACTTTATATAGTCCAATAGTCTTATAGTATACTGCAAAATAGACATCGCATGAATAACTCTATTTTTACTATTCTTTTTTAGAATTATAGTAAATTAGAATTTGAAAGACTTAAACATTAGATAGTATCCACAAGAAAGAAGCACATATTTACATCTTACGAAAGAGTTTGTAGTTTGTATATTAGAATAACTGAACGCGTTAACTATTTACCTTATACTTCTCTTGTTTCTTTTGTTTATTAATATATATATACAAATCTATATACATGATTAATGCTTTTACTTAGAACTTAGAAGTCAATTCTTTCATAAATGAAAAACTTCTGTTGAGTAATAAGTTTTGGTGAACTCTTTTGCGATTTGCGAGATATAAATAAATATTATCTAAAATAAAAAGAAAGAAACTTCTCGATGAATCGTACATACAGAACAAACAGGTGGATTCCCCCAACCCAGAAAGAGAAAATCTATTTTTTGTCTTATTATTTATTTGTGAAGTAAAGCAAAAACCAAGCAAGTTTCAGATATCCGAAATACCAATGATAAAAAATTCGAAGGAAAAGGATTAATCCTAGCCTATGACTCTTTATCTATTAAGTCAAAATACATACATCCTATGACAGGTCCTATTCGTTGTACCAATGTAAAAGTTAATATAATAAACTATAAAGTAAATAAACGTTGCTAGGAAGGAAAGAGTTTCAATACCTTACTGATGTTGTGAATGCTTGCATGCAATATTACCGAGTAGTAGATTTTTTAACTTTGGAAAATAAGGATGCATAAAAGGCGGCTAAAGAAAATGTTTGAACCCCGAAAGTCTTTATCCTTGAATTAGAAACGAAACCGCGCTATAAGAAGATTTTCCTCGGATATCATTATATATTGGTTCTATTGGACACCTAAGTTATTCATCACATTCTGAACTTTTTAAATACGAGGATTATTATAGGGATTTATTTTTTGTAGTCCTATGCCTTGCATGTCTGGCGAAACTACAAATGGAAGATGGAATAATAAAAACAGGATAGAACAGATTCAAGATATACAGAATAAATCATAATTAATAAAGTATTTGAGTGAGACCTTTTTGCCTTGTCGTGAAAGTACCAAATTTATGCTCTGACGAAGAGGTGGTAATACCCAGCCCAGCTAAGATATCCAAAACTAAAGTCTAATTGCTACTAACGAATATAAATAACGAATTCCTTACATCAATCTGAATCCTACTCGCGTGGTCATACATTCTCTGTTTTATAACTTATAGGTTAGGTGGTTCTCATAATTATACTTCAAATGATGAATTATTTGGGGTTAAACTACTAGCTACTCTATAGAAATATAAGAATAACGGCGTTGCACCTAAAAAAGCACAGAAAATACATGGAATGAGAAATCCGAATTTAAAGGTACAATTAAGGAGGAACCACTACGACTATATGTTCATTATAGAGCAAGAAGGGAAAGAGTATTACTAAAACAACTAAATTCATTGATGTTGGATTATAGTTGTAAGTTAAGTAAGTATCTAAGACCTCAGAATTTCTTTCGTCTACCATCTATACCTAGTTCCTACACCTCATATAATATTCATATCATCATTAGTACTGCAACTTAATATGTCTAGATTAGACCGAGATGCTGATATTGATTGCTTATGTTCTAAAATTTATGACATTTTGTCTAGTAAAAAAATCCGGTAATAAATAAACGAGGATATCAAACGAAGAAAAAGAATTATTAGTTACTATATCAATCAATGTTAGGTTAAAAATCAACTCCTATGTAATTCTTCATTTCTATACTCGTGCTCACGAATGTATGAAATATATGGAAACTAATCATATTATTAGCTAGGATTTATAAAATAAAGAAAGATTAGACAATGACTTCATCCGTGGGATACAATATACAAACAACTTCTAAAAGGATAAAGAAAGAACGAAAAGAACCATATTAAATAGAGTAAGCCAAAGACAAACAACGCAGCTGTCTGTGTCGGGTTCTGTTGTACCAACGTATATATATATATAACGAAATACTAAAGCATATACATAGATAGCTAAAACTAAGAGATACAATATACACACCAGTACTCAAAAAAGAAAGGATTATCCCAATTTCTCTTAAGCACTTTGACTTCTTACGAGCAATAACTTTCCAAAATGTTCATGACCTCTTTACCAAGGTAAAATTATAGAACACGCATTCAACCTCCATGTCATGTAGATACGACTTTTTACATTTTTTCATGCACTCGCTAAGAGAAATAAAGTTCCTTACTTTCTGCCAAATTGGATATTGCCTAAGTATCGATTTCTCTTTTTACTACAAATATCACAAACGAAGAGTATTATACAATAAATTGCGGGAAAAGGAAGAAATGTTTCTATTCTCTTTTTAAAAGTCTTCCCTGTAACAGGTCTCTAGCCCACGTTTTACATTTAGTCTTTTTTTCTTTATCTTCGTGCTAAGCAAAATCTAATCTATAAATATATCTATTACATCTACAATCGATCCATATCTTCCCACTGCTATTAGGAGTAGAGCTTCCCCAAAGGATTTCCTATAAAACTTTTACTTAATTAAGGAAAAAACCACTTTGTAATTTTACTAACAAAAAATATACGTTTATCAAAGAAAAGTTGTAAGGGTGACGAAGAATGGACTTCTAAGTAACGGTTAGCTATGGATATGGAATCCAAGATAGTACTCTTCTCCGGGAATAAAAATAAAACATATGCTGGGCAGATAGACACAACTTCCATAATTGTGCGACAACCTAGAAAACAGATAATATAAAAAATATATGCGCGATACTCATCCAGGAATGTATAAACCAGTTCCGAGTCGTCTTCTATTTTTCTTTGATCTTTGAACCGCTTTTAGGTTCTACTTTTTATTTTTTGAAATTGGAAATGTGGGCCTAATACTACTTACCTAAAAATAAGTCAAAGATGTGAACTTGCCTAATATAGATATCAAGCAAAAAGAGAAAGGAATAAATAATAATGTTTACATGTTTAGAAAGAACTCTGTAGGACACCAAATTATGCTCTTAGAGCTAAGAACGCCCACCTCCTAGTATATCAATATATCCTAGACCTATCTTTCGATGTGTCAAAACCCGAGGAAATTTGTTCAACCAATAAGGTAACAAACAATAAGGGTAATCTTTAAATTAGGGATATTTTCGTATGTAGTCCAACAGGTCTTCTTCCTTTTGTAAACATCTATAAATCAAAGAGTAAATGGAGAAATAACTCGTGTATAGTACTAATATTTTTGTGTAATAGAATATGTAATAGTAAGTAATATGGGTAGGCTAATTATATAAATAAGGTAAGCAAAGCTTGGATATACTACGTTCTAATCTCCAGCCCAGTCGGATCTTCTACCCCAACCAATACTATTATACAAGCGTATTAATTTAGAGTATGACACCCTAACAAGTATGTATATATTAAGAAATATCTTTTCTTTATAGCACCAAGCTTTATATTTTTTATAGCACGAAAAAAAGCATTTACATAAATAGAGAAAACTACTTATCACTAAATAGTGAAGGTTTTATAGGGGAAAGCTTTCTGCCTTAACTTTTTAACGGATAATTAGCCTAAGGTAGTTTAGCAAAGTACATACTTCTTACCACTACGCCTTATCATGTACTAGAGGAGACTCCTTACGTATTATATTTTATAATACATACTTAAGCTTTTAAATTAAAAGGCTCTATTAAGTTAGAAGTTCTTCAGCATCTAGTAATTATTTGTACCCCTTAAAATAGAAAAGAGGTATATACTTAATTATATAAATAGTTAATAATGAAGGCTTATTAAGCTATTATTTTAAAGAGCATATCCATTAAGAAAGAGTTATACCATAAGAATACTTAGGAGACAAGCGCTTAGATATTCCCTTACCTATAGATTATTTTGAAAGGATACTTTAAAAACTCTCTTATACAATTAATTACGCTTAATACATTATTTATAGAGTAAAGTCTTATACTAAATCATGCCAAATACTATTCGAAAGAAAGGTGGAGTTACTTCAGTTTTATTTAATAAATATGGTAGAATATATCTTGCTTTTAATAAATTATCTTAATCAGCTAGACTTTTAGGTAGTTACTTATTTCTACCTTAACTAGTAAGTGTATTTAAATGTACCCCTTAATTTTACTTGCCTTATGAAAGAGGGTATCTTATTAAGAACTCTTACCCTATTATAAATTTCTATGTTTATTAATTCTAAATTATATATTAACTATACAAGTACTTTTTATAGAGAAGAATAGAGGTGCTTTTGTACACAAATATACATAATTTAGTAAGACTTTATTGTATACACTCTATAATACTGAATAATGGAGGCTTCGCAAGTTAACTTCTATGAGAAGGGTATACTCCTGCAACGAAGAGTTAGATATAAAATAGAACTTATTAAGCAAGTATTTACTTAAAGCACTATTTACTAATTATAGGGAACTACTACAGCAATTTTCTCTAATCTAAGAAATATATCTAATAAAAAGCGCAAGCCTTTATGCCTAGTATACTTGAATAATTACTTTTCTCTTGCCCTAAGGAAGAAAGAGAGAAGAAGCCTTTATATTTTACTAAAAATAAATTTGTTAGACTGCTTTATTTTAGACTAATGCATGCTTTTAAAGACTTAGAGAGAGTAATCTTCACTACTTATGCACAGTAATTATCTTGTACTAATTACTTGAAATGTTAGGCATACCTTCTTTTAAGTTTGCTTCGTCCCTTTTTTATCCTTAATAGTTGAAGAGAGCCGCTTTATAGAAGAGATTGCTTTTATATTTTTATATAAATTATACAAAAGGAGGGTGGCTTATTAAGAAAGTGTCCGTTATTACTCAATAAATTGGAGCTAAACTATAAAAAGCATGTATACTATACCTAAACAAAATTATATAATAAATGAAGGGGAGCTATGAAAGGCTTATCCATTTAACTACATTCTATTGAAAAATAATTATTATATCTTATATGAAACTATGTTAAGCTAGATCTCTTGATAAATACTCAATTTATATAGCACACTATGTACTTACTGCTATATTTGATAAAAATTAGACCTTACTATGCTAATATATTCCCTGATAAAAGTACTTAACATAATAATATATAAATGCACTAGTATTCTTAAGTCTTATCAGAAGAGCTTTAAGTATTGCTAGAGTAATTAATAAGGCCTTTAGACTAGTACCCCTTTTTAGTACTTAATGTATACTTCTTATAGAACTCTTAAAGAGCAAAGTCACAAGAGGCCTCTCTTGAGCTCCTTCTCTCTAATCTCTCTATTAATATAAAGATTGAACACGAAGTTGTGCCTTATCTCTTACTATATGTCTTGAAGTATTGCCATTAGAGTGGAATTACTCATTATAAGTATGCTTTTTTATAAAGTAGAGCACGTCCTTATAAATAACTTAAGATCTATTAAAATAAAAACTTGGGGTAGTTATACCTTGAAGATAGGAGTATCCTTGTATTTAATAAAGATTTGTACTTGAAAAATATGCTAGAAAATATACTTACTTAACAAAGTATTATAATAACTGAGACTTATACATGCTAGTATTCTGTATATAAATATAATACCTAATAAATGGTCTCATACTTTACATAATAGCTATTAAGAGAAATAAGTTCTTAAATAAATAGGCTTAATTACGCATTATTTATAATGGGTCACTCGCGTATTTAGAGTATACTGGAGAATTTATTGATCAAACTATTACTCTTACCTTTTAATTAAGCTATTACAAATTTAGAGGTGACTTTAGGGTTATAATCCTAGTATTTTATATAACCTTAGAGTTTAGTTATGAAGAGTTAGGAGTATTCCCTCTTGCCCCTTAATAAAGTCCTCTTAAGTACTAAAAAGGAAACTGGTATACATTTTTACATATAAATGTAAGTACTCTTATAGAGCGCTCTACTTTTGTGTCATTTATAATCAGAAAAGTAATTTGAGAAATACTTGTATCTTGGAGATAATACTACTATAGGTGATATAGTGATAGAGAAAGTTCTCCTCTCCTTATACATAGCTCCTAAAGCACTTACTAACTTATGAAATATACCTGTTTAACTTAAGCAATAGTTTTAGAATATACTAGTTTAGAGGGATTCTCTTCTTTTAATTATATATAGCCTCTTCTTGTATTTATTTACAAAAATGTACTACTATTTCCCTTATAAACAATAAACACTTGAATCTATAAACGCTAGAGGAGATCCTACTAGAAAAGAAGATAACTTAGTGAGCTAGTATTTATCCTTCAGCTACTAATACATATTGTAGGGTATAAATATACTTACCTTTGCATTGCTTCTTTAGAGTACTATAACTCTATATTGTTTAAGTATCCTCTCTCGTGAGTAACGCAGATCTCCTTGTAACTCTCTTAAGCAAGCTTACCCTTGTTTTTTATAATTTTAAAAAAGTAACTTGAAATATCTACTGGAAAATCAGTAACACACTTGGATAGGAGATAGGGAGGATACTTTTTAGCTAATATAGGACACCTCGTTATAGTTAATAATTACATAGATTTTATATTTTGCGATAAGGTTTGTGCCCTCTACTATTTAATAATCATACTTAGACTATAATTTTAAGCGTACGCTTCTTCTTACACCTTTAGAGCTACGTCCTTAAAATAGATTTTGATGTGACAAGCACCTTATAAGCCTTTCCCTTAAGAAACTATATGTATGAGCACAGAGTTGCTTGACTATCCTTCCCTTAACTTTATATGATAACAAATAAGGTAAAAGGAAGACTTAAATCTACTCGCGTAAGGACTTCTTGGTAAATTTAAACTTTAATATAAAACTAGAATAGTTAAATTATAGATGAAGAAGGATTGCTTAATGTAGTACAAATAAATATTACCTGGGAAAGTGTATGCCCCAATATATTTAAAATATTACACAAAAGTACTCCAGATAAGTGTGAATATTACTCTTACATAAATAGATAGTTTATAAAAATATGCTAGCTTAATACTCTAGTAAAAGGGAACTCTATCGTACCTATTAATGCGTAAGGATTATCTAAGGCTATAATTAAGATCCTTTACTGATTTTAGCCTATTAAAAGGCAAGGGGAAGAATCATGAACCTATTAGACTTGCTAATTGGTAGGACTTATTTAGCCCATGCTTAAGGAAAGGCTATAGTGTAATACATATTTCCCCTTTACTACGCAGGAAGGGCTCGAGCATAATACTCTATATTACACCCTAAGCTCTCTATCAATCAACTATTTTTTATAAAGTTATTATAAGTACTTAAGGATTACGTAGGCTTTAATCTTTTCTAGATAAAGACACTCTACTCTTGACTTAAGGATACTCAATAAGTCCTTGGGAATATCTAAAAAAAAATACATCTTACTTAGGCAAGATCATCTAGCCCTATAGTATGTAATTACAAAATAAAGCTTATTCTTATTATTCTTAAGTAAATATTATATAGGTACTTGATAAAACTGTTAGAGAGACTCGTGTTCTACCCCTATAATTTAGGTATTTCCAAGTTATATAGCCGCATAACGTTTTAAAAAAATAAATATAAGAGGAAACTATATTTACTAAGGAATATTAAAAAATAGATCGTAAAGGGATTATTACTATAAGCTTTTTAAAGGGCGTATTTATGGATACAAGTAACTCTATCCTTGCTTCATAGAAATATATAATAGCTTCTTACTAAGTTATCTTCTTTTCTAGAGTATTCTTCAGAAGAGGGATTAAGACAGGGATACTTACATCTTAAGTGTCTTTCATTAAGCCCTAATATTTTATATAGAATTAAGTAGTAATTTAAGAAATACTGGCTTAATAAGAAGTCCTCTTCCCTTTTAGCCTTTATCTTAGAGAGCACCTCTCCTAAATTTCCTATAAGTGTATGTTTACTTAAAAAAGCTTTATTATAAAACTCTAGTATTGACTACATATCTTAAGTACAAATATTTGTTAACTAGAAAATTAGCAAGAGAAGATTCACCTTTAAGAATCTCTTTAAGTATTTCTACAAAGAAGCTTATAGATTTGTATAAAATCTATAAGGTTAAATCTAAGCATAACTAATAAGAGAAGAACTCAAGAGGGGCTCTGCTACTTTTATATTTAAATATATTTAAAGTACACTGTGCTACTGTGTTACTAAGGGAATCTTTAATAAATACTCTTGCTTAGACAAAGATCTTTACTCTTCTTTAAGGGTTAGAGATACTAGCACATTTTTTTCTAAATTTTTAAGATAATTTGTTAGTGAGGTATCTTATAACATTCTTAAAGCCTAATTATTTTAACTATAAGAGTATACAGGACACCCTTCTTTTTCTAGAGTATTTATTTTTTATTATAGAATAATATCTTACTTATTTATACTTAATTATACAATAATTTATAAATTAAAGAATTCACTATAAATAAACCTCAATTATATAAAGGGAACTTAGGCAAGTATTTAAAATACTTCGAAGAGACTCTTAAGCTTAACAACTCCTTGTCTAGAGAAACGTATGCTTTTATTATAAAATATAATAATAAACTAATCTATCTTCGTAAAGAGGCTGTGATGTATAAGGGCATGCTCAAGCCTATTTCTAGAATCATTTATTAAAAAAATTAAAGACTACTAGAGAGACTACTTCTCTATCTACACTAACTGAATAATATTATTTAAGAGCAAAGACCTACTAAAGTATAATAAGCAAGATCTTCTATAATTCTTTAGTTAATATATAAGTAAAGCTCTCCCTATAAAATTAAGTAACTCCCTTTTATGGAAATGCTAAAGTATACTTTTTCATAAGCTAAGAATTAAGTTTTATCTTATATAAAATCTGGTACTATAAAGAAACGCTCTTTAGTTAGATCTAATTCTTAAGGGGCCTAAGATAACCTTAGTAATTAGTAAACTGTAACTCTCCAATAGTACTTATTAATTATATTATAAGGTTATGGTAAGACTCTTCACTTTATACTCTATATACTAGAAAAGGGGATACCTAGCAATTATAACTCTAGCACGCTTAGATAGAAGAGCTTAATTATTCAAATAGTTTAGTAAATAATCACTTAATTCTAAATAACTAGGATAAAATTCTTCGCTAAATATGATAACTTATCCTTCCATTAAAATATTTTACGTTTTTATGTAATTCTTTATAGCAGTATTCCATTTAAGGTATAATTTATTATGGTATTTCAGGTTCTTTTCTAGTGTAAATACAAGAGAGTACACCCCCCAGTTCCATAGGATATAAAGGGAGACGCTTAAGTTATTCGTTACTAGAGATATAAACTATTAAGGTATAAGTACTAAGCCCTTTAAGTGTATAAGAAGAAATATGCGCAAATATTGTCTAAAAAAAAAAAAGAGACAATCTTTATCTGATAACATAGGGTAACTCCTTAGGAGTTATACTTAGTAAATATAAACTCCTATTAATATTAAAAAACTTTTCTCTTACTTAGTTATAAGTACTCTGTTAAAGTAAAGGATAAGAACTCTACTATTACTATATTTTTAAGTTAGAATACATAAGTCTAAGATATTTTACGATTGTTACGTAATGAGTATATTTGTACAGGGTATACCAGGAACTTTCTTTCCTTTTAGAAAAGTATTGATTTAACAAGAGAGTTTATTAAGTACAAGTTACTTACCAAATCCTTTTATGGTAATAAAGACTTATAGCACAATGCCCTATAACTTCTTAATTATTTGCTAAAGAGAGGGATCCATTCTTATAATAAACTAATTTCGCGTACTCTTTTAATTTAAAAGTGACCCGTCGTACGTAAGTGCACTTTCTACAAATAAGTCTAATAGTATATAGTATAGTACTTAATAAAACTACTAGAAGGAATTATGGTACTCTCCACCCTTTCGTTTGGGAGAATTCATTTGTAAGACAGGGTACACAATACTATAAGATAATTATTAAGACGTAATTATTTATTTAGAGCACTTTACTTAAGGGAGAGGTACATATATATAGTTATAAGAAAAATAAGTCCTTATATAAATAAGTTATAATATGATACATAATATGAAATAGCTTCTTATTATTAAATGATTGTAATAGGAGAAACTTATCCAATCATGTAGAAATAAAATCTAATTATTTACGAAATATATGGCTAAAGGGAGTGAAGTATCCTAAAAGAAACCATTTCCTATATAAAATGTTAAAATGTAAGGTATTAAAGAGACTACCCAAAGGTTACGCTACTAAAGTTCAATTGTTAAGTACTCTATAACATAGCAAGATACCTTGTTGCTTAAGGAGTCTTATGTTCTTAGCCATAACTTACTTATAAGTAAGTTTATTAAGGAAAGGCTTCTTACAGGAGCGCACTTAATCATAAAATTAACTATACAAAAGGAGAAGAGCTATATTTTTATTATAAGTTACACTAGAATCTTCAAGAGAACTAGAGCAAGTGCAATCCTTCAATATAATACTATGTATATATAAGCAGCAAGATCTTAATTAAGTCTTAACCTTTAATAAAGCACTATAACATAGAGAGTTCCCTAAATATACTTCTATAATATGAAAATACTTTTATAAACATAAACTATGCATTTATAATAGATATTTAAAATAGCCCGGGCATACATATATTAAAATATAATGTATACTAAGTAAGCGTACCTCTATAAGCTATAGTATTTGTATCTTTATAAAGGGGCAACTTGTTAAGTACTAGTAATATCAAATAGTTTTTACTTCTATACAAAATCTTTCGAGAAGGATCGCCCCGATACTTACTACTATTTCCAGAGCATAGGTATTTATTGCTAAAAACAGCATACTCTAGAGAAGCATCCTACCCCCTTTTATAATAAGCGAGTATTTCCCAAGAGATTTTTCTCTTACATATTTGTAATTAATACTTAAAATATAAAATAAAACGTCATAACATAGGATTCATTGCACACCAATAGACTCCTAAGGTTAACTATAAAGAGCTATTAGGTATAAGCAGCAGTAAAACATATAAATAACTTATACTTCTAGAAAGAGTAAGTAAGAGGTTGCTTTATTTAATATTCTTTCATAGAAGAGGGTAAATGACTTAACGTAGTGCTCTATGATACGGGCATAACTTGGCCAGGGCTTAGTAAGAGGGATTCCTCTTCCATAACATATTTATTAACTCAATATTTTTATAAAATAACACGTTCTCCTCTAAAAAAAAGTACCCGCGCGTATATATTTGGCAAGATCTTTTATAAAGTATTAAGAGATTCTAGTATAATTAATATAATATTATAACAGATAAAAGACTTAAGAGACACTTAAAGCTAGCTATAGTAACTTAATAAGTAGTACACTTAGACAACTATAATATTTACTAGTGACTTAAGGAAATAATAGCTTACTAAGAAACTCTCCTTATCTAATTATTTTCTTAAAAAGGGAATATTCCTTCTTATAAGATACGCGTTAACCTTAATTATTAAGGTACTCTAGGAGGAAGGAATCACGTACTAAAATAGGATAACCAGGCATTTATTTCCAGCTTTATAATAATTAATAGAACTAAAATTTCATGTGTACTGAATCTCTATAAAAGGGTAGGAGAACTCGCGCTTCTTGGTATATCTCTTGATAAGTTAAGCATAAGGCAAAGGGTTAGCAATAAAGCACACCTATTTCTAACTAAGAGGTTTAGTAAGTATGCGTTCTTTCTTTAATATATTATAATTAAGGAGTGTAGCTACTAGTTACCCTCTTCCTTTGCTTTAAAATGCTGTAATCAATAAGTTCTCTCCTTACCGAGATTATTCATAAGAGAGAAGTATGGTTAATTATTGTCTAATAACGCTTAACTATTTGTTAAATTATAAAGAGAGACTTATAGTATTGTGCAGACTTACTAAAACTTAAGCAAGAGAGTATTCTTAGGGGTAATTCACTTGCGACTTCAAGCCTAAAATATGCAAAAGTATTCTATCCCCATTAGTAATACTCTCTTTCCTAGTGAATTATTAATTATTATCTGGTTATTCCTTTAAATATCTCTGTACGCTTTCATCATAAGGATGCTTGACTGTTAAGGGAATGTCGTAACTAACAAGTACTAAACACTTCTTATATATGCAAAAGATAGAGTTCTTTCTTATATATACTCTTATATATACTGATGTAAGTCTCTTCTGAAACTCATACATAAATTATTTATAAAAGAATAAATTAAATAAGTCTTAGCTATAAATGCAATTATAGAAGGGTCTTATACACTACACCCTAAAAGTAGAGAAAACTCTAAGATAGCTTGTATAAAATAGTACTCTCTAGTAAAAGTGAAGGAAGAAGAAGGACAATTATTTCTATGCGTAAGTAAGCGTGTATCTATAAATCTTAATTATAATTAAAAGAGCTTGTTTATTCTAGTACAAATGTTTGCCCAAGGCATACCTTTAGAGGAAAGTACTAGGTGCAAGTAACTGAATAATAGCTTAGTGAACTCTTTCCTTCTCTAGATTATACATCAATATTATGTATTATGGAAGATTCTATAAATGCTAGAGTATAAAGGACTAAGCGCCACATTCTTAAATAATATAGAAGGAGGAGCATGCTTGACTACAAGTTAAATATTAAAAGTACTTTTACAAGAGTAAATAAGACTTAGTAATAATAGCTTTTCTTAAGTCTAGTTATATAAATAAGCTACTTTGTTATAGAGAGATGTTCTAGCATAATTCGAGTAATTCTCGACTATAAAGAAGTTAGGGCACCCTATTCTATAACAAGCGAGTATTTTTCAAGGGAGGGTAAGAAACTCTATTTTATCTTTTTATCTAAGTGCACCTAATAGATTTATACCTTATAAGTACGTACTCTCTTATAACTCAAACTCATCTATAATATAAATCGAGCCTTTCTTAAGTAATTAAGTAATGTTTGTATGTACTAAGGGGTGCATTAAGTCTCTTTTTTTATTTAATAATTAAGTAATAACTTCTTAAAATATAGTTCCTTAGTAATAAGAAATAGAATCTTACTCTTCTTTATATTTAAGCCATTGCTAGTAATATATTCTATAAGAATAATAGGGGTATATACTCTTACCTAATAAGTTCTTCGAGTATAGGATAAATAAATGCGTTTATAACTCAATTATTTGAAATACTTTGCTAAAGAAAGATATCTTATAGTATACTTTAGGTACAAATATCTACTTAGTTACAAAAGGATTTTATCTTTCTAGGCACCCTAAGAGTTATATACTAAAAATTTACTTGAGTTATTTTAATATATTCTATTTTATAGTAGAATTAGGTAATACATCTTGTACCTCTTACATTATTTACATAAATAATTATGGGAGACTAGAGAATGACTTATAGCGCCTTTATCTTTATATATTATATAGTTACTCTTCTTCTTTTCCTTTATTAAAAGATTTATGAAAGATAGTTTACCTTAAGTATATCAAAAAATTAGTCCTTAAGAAGTCTTACTTATAATTCCTTATTTATAACTAAAAAAATAGCTTATCTATAAGGAATGTGTAATAGTAACTAGCGACTCTTAGTAAAAATTAGCTTGATTAAGTTTTCTCTTCTTAACTAAAGCATTTGTAATAAAGAGTATACTTTTTAACATAATTAAATTATGAATCTTTCTCAAAAATAAATATATATATAGTAGAAGTATAAGATAGAATCGCTCTTAAGTATACTAAATATAATACAACCAAAACATGTATAACCATTAAATACAAAAAGATCTTAGTGAGATATAGGCTTCTCCTAGCTACTTTTCATTATTAATAAAGAGTTAAGTTAGTGCTTAAAGTACACGTCGCCTTCTTTCCTCTACATATAGTTAAAGTATCTCCTAATATTTATTAGGGGTTAAACATATGTAAGTAAGGGAGTGCCTCCTTTATAAATTAGATAATAGCTTTTTAATGTTTTTCTAACACTTATAAGAAGGGGTTTTATAATTATAAAAAGAGATTCTTCTCTATATAAGAAAAGGCCTTAGGCTAATCTAGAAGTACAAATATTAGATATAATTACACAATATAAAATATACTATTATCTAGTTTATGAAAGAGTAAGAAAGTATTGCATCTTAACTATAATAGTACTGTATCCTAGTAAATACGGCTATTTCTCCCTAGAAAGATAGGAACAGATACTACTAACAACAAATACTTATTACTTAGTGAGTTATAGAAAATACTCCTTTAATAAATTATTGAGATAGTCTTTTATACTAAGTTTATACTAAGGAAGCTTCCCCTCTCTAGTCAAGGTATTTATAATTAAAAGGTATACTAATAACATTCTATAGTAATAAGTAATCTTTATATAGATTTTAATAAATTACTCAAGCATTATAAGATAGTAATAGGCCCTTAACACTTGCTAACAACTGCATATTTTTGTGAGTTATTGAAAAACCTTATAATACCCTTTCTTTATATCCTTGCCTCTTTATGATAGAGTTAAACTATAATAGAATGGTCTCTAGTATAAACTAAATTTTATTATTATATGATAAGGTGAGGGACTCTCTTTCTAATAAGTACACTTCTTTGCAACTATTTATAATGCATTCTATCTCTAAGATGGTCTCTAAATGGCTAGTCAAGACTTAGGGAAACACTTACAAACTAAATACTAAATTGTCGAGTACTGAAGGGGCATTTCCTTGTTTATCAAAGAGTTAAGTAACACTAAATATTAGGGAGTGTACATAACTACCTTAAGACTTTTTTAATAAAAAGCTCTCTACTCTTGCACCTCTCTATTAATTGATTAAAGTATTATTACTTCTAATTAAATAAAGGCATAAATATCTCTTTACAATTTGATAATATATATATAATAGTAAGCTATAGAAGAAAATTTATGTATATCAAGGTAATATCTCTTAGTTAGTGTACTTAAGGCTCTTTCTTTAATATTAGGGCTCCCGTAGTTTTATATGTACTAGATATAGATACTCTCTTTCTATATAGTAAAGTGTACGTAGTTAAAAGTGACGCAAATATTAAATGTAATAGGAGAATACTCCTTTCTCTCTTATAAAAAGCTGCGGTTAATGCTCAAAGTGCAATGTACTAGTTCAAGTCTCTAAAATGTTAGCGAGTACCCCGGAGAAGTTCCTATTTAAAAGAAGTTACTAGTTACGCCCTTATCTTACCTAGAGATAGTACTGGAGCTTATACTACTAATTTTAGCTCTAATTGTCAATACACCTTTAAAGCTTTTTTTATAAAGGAAGTTATATCTTAGTGTATTACTTTGTATAATCTAATAGAGTATACAGTTATCTACCTAATCATAGAAGAGTGCTTGCTTTTGAGTACTAGTTATTATGTGAGTCATTATACAACTATTATTTAAGATAGCTTGCACATTTATAGTCTTATAATTTACTTAACTAGATTCCTTAAGAGTATCTTAATACCTTCTTCCTATTACTTTATTTTATATTTGTATAAATAAAAATAACCTTTTAAATTAAGGGAGCTGCTTTTTCAATTACTATATGTTTTTACACTTTCTGAGCATTGCCGATTACTAGACTCGAATAGTTAAATGAGAACCTGGCCTTTTTATATGCAAAGAAGGACACCACTAAGCAAGAGCCCTATCTACCCTTTTCCTTAAGCTTACTTTGTCCCCTTAATAAGACCTAATTTAGGATCAGGAAATAGTGTCCTTAACAACGGTGTCTCTAAAGTCGAGCTGAGTTAATACCAGTGCATAGTTATTTTACAATTATATCTTAATCTTAGACTTTACTATTTAAAGTTTACTATATTTAAATTTTAAAGGAGGAGGAACAACTATTTATCCTATGTTATGAGTACCTTATCTTAGGGGCTCTGTATTCTAATATTTAAATTATTATTCCCCCTTATAAATAGAAGTACCCCTTAAGACCTCTTTGTACACTATTAACTAAAGAAGAAAGGTTACTTCTTATATTACTCGTATGCCTATTACTATAAAGATGAAGCCTCCTTATGAAAGTATTAATACCTATGTAAAAAACTACTACTTTATAAAAGCTAGAGAGTACTTTGATAGTCAAGCCATTTTAGTTAACTTAGTTAACGCATATCTTAGAGAAAAATAGTATGGAGTACCTCTACATTTTTAAAATTATTAAGAAGAATAGTAGCCCCATTTCTAGTATACCTAAGTTATTTAAGCAAACACAATATTTATAAAGAAGTTCCCTCTATAGCATCTTCATAAAGAGTCTTGTAAAGTAAAGCTATCCTCAGCAAGCTCCTCAAAGAAAAGGGTGCTAGATTTATACACCTAGGCACTGCATCTCTATGATTGCTACAGTATTTTATACATAGGTAGCCTTCTACGTACTTACATAGTGCTAAATACCCTTATAGAGTTATTCATTTATAACTTACGCATTTTATTTCTAATACTTAGAGAAGTAACCTGGAAAATACTTTCACTTTGTTAGAGAACTCAGAGTTTATGGAGCGCAATACTTTTCCCTAGTGACGATCTCTTGACATCCAGTAGTATGTGAATTTCTATATAAGAAGACGTGCATCATCCACAGCAAGCAACCGGAGTCTCGGCAACCAGTAGTATATCAAACATGATAGTAGAAGATTGCATCATTCAGAAAGTAATCGAAGATTCTACCTTCTGCGTGTTTTCAGAAAGCAATGCATCTATCCAGTGCCTTGGTGTAGGGCGCGTTCTCTGCGAAAAGCCTTAGAATTTAAGGATCTCCTTTAAGAACCCAGGGCGTGAAATCCGAAGCAAGCGAGTAAGTAAGCAGTCTAAGAAAGGTAGAACTTACCACTCTATTTTCTAGAAGACGCACAATTAGACGAATTTAAAAGCTCTAGGGAATCCTTTCTGTTCCCATCATCTCTCATCCTATTAGTCGCGATGCTCAGGATATATTCCAAAGGAACGCAGCACGAACACTCACAAAAGACTAGAAATCCGTCTAGCCAACGCACGTATTAGGAACTTAGCCAACTCTTGCGCTTTTTCAGCAAGTGAATTGAACCACAAGTCAATCACTTCGAAACTAAGTACTAAGTAAAACCTTTCATAGCGGGATTTCCATCCCTTTGAATAATATACCGCAAATCAAAGAGCTGCTTTACATATAGGTGCTTAGGTCTTACCGTCCCCTATAATACCCTCAGGATAGAGTCATCTGCACTAGATATGAGGACTATGCCAACCATCAATCAGCTAATACGTAAGGGAAGAAAAAGAAAGCACCGAACTAATCGTAACCGAGCTCTTGAAGGATGTCCGCAAAAAGAAGGGATCTGCCTTCGAGTTTTCACAAGAACACCAAAGAAGCCGAATTCTGCGCTACGTAAAATAGCCAAAGTACAGTTAACAAACAAGCACATTGTATTCGCTTATATTCCAGGGGAAGGTCATAATTTGCAGGAGCATTCCAAAGTTTTAGTGAGAGGTGGAAGAGTTAAAGATTTGCCGGGTGTGAAATTTCATTGTATCCGAGGCGCTCGCGATCTGATGGGAATCTCAGATCGGCGTAAAGGAAGGTCGAAGTATGGCGCCAAGAAGCCAAAGGTTGCATGCTAGCTCACTAGCATATATGATGCACCAATCAACTAACTGTACAATAACAAAGATTTCTTTTCACAGAGGAGCCGTATGAGGTCGAAGCCTTAAGTACGTTTTTGAAGCCGAGCCAACA
>JAYMSP010001498.1:0-31474 GCA_036897095.1 Plantago elongata | reverse complement strand
TTATTACTGCAAAGCACATTAACGTTTATCTATCGCTTAAAGTCTTCCGCTCTCTGAATCTAAGTATCAGAAACCCCTAAGGTTTTTGAGAAAGACTGTTTATGGATGAATGTTTGAAACGACTATTCACCCCTCCCCCCCTCTTGTCTTTTTCTTTGCCGTTATCTGGACCAACACTAACATACTAAGTGATTTCCTCTTTTACAATGTTCAAGTGAACCAAGAGTACTAGTCACCTTTTTGTAATAAAGATAAGTTACATGGTGATTGATCAAAAATATTTACAGATATTCCTAACGAATTTCCCCCTTTTTGATCAGTCAACCATGACTATCTTAAAATTCCTATTACAAACATGGAAGTGAAAAAAATCCACCAGTTAATCATTTCAAATGATATTCAATCAGAAAGTAAACATCAACCAAATTACAAGGATTGATCTTTGCTGACAAGTTATCTTTTGTAGAAGGTTTCTGAGATTATGATCATCAGAAAGAACATTACAGCACAAGATAAATTTTACAAAAAAAATTGAACAATAAGGATCAATTCAGCAAAATGTTTACAGAAACTACTAAATAAATTAGGACAACAGGAGAATCAAAGCTACAAGCAAACATCCTAATAAACTAGTCTTTAAATCTTCAAAATTAACATAGGTTCAGAAACCTCAAGTTCTTCAGCACCTTTCTGGATCAATGGGTGTCAACCCTCCTGCAGTCTTCATGATATTCATAGAATAACCTTCTGACAAGAGCTCTGTCTTTCTGGCTAGCTCACAAACGTCCTTGTAAGTTTTGGTAGGGTCTTTGTTAGACTTAAGAAAGTTCTTGACCCAAAGGTATTTACCCCATACCCATGCGTGGTTTACCTTCAGCAGTGATAACTGATGATACTTGTAAATTTCTTCTTAGTACACAATGTCATCCATGTATTGTTCCTTTTGTCATGTAAAATGACTCATAAGGTTCAACTCCTAGTCTGTTCTGTCAGCTGAGAGTACCATTTAATTTATTGGTTTTGTGTATATTATCAGGCTTGGGATAAGGACATATAAAATCCAATGGAATTTTCATAGCCTCAGTCCTAACATAAACCTCAATATCAAGCCACTTATGAGTATTTGTTGGATTTAGTAGTGTAGGCTTGTTGGTTCTCCAAGCCATCATTTGATTTTAGATAGGTTCTGGAAACTTCTTGTTTAGTAGCAAATGTTGCAGCTCCAGTATCCAGTAACTATTTTGAAGATGCATGCACCTGTAGAATGATTGGCTATCATTAGTCTTGAAATACTCAATCTGGGCATCAGCTGGTCTTTCTTGTTCTTTCTATTGAACTCTACCAAATTGTACATCCCTGTGCCTCTTTCTGTTCAGTCCTTTCTCCATTTCTACTTGCTTTCTGGGGGTTGTGCTGGAAGATCCACCTTGGATCAATTTGGTATTTCGAGAAGGAGTTATGGCAGTGATTGGTTTAGCAGCCAGTGGTGGTTCAGGAAGGCTATCCACTTTTCTTCTCTTGTGAAGTGGATACTCATCTGTGTCAGTCTCATCATCATCATCATTGAAGTTTTTTATTGGAGACATACATGTTTCCTGACCTTGGATTTCTCCTTCTTCCTTTTCTTCTTGTTGTTCAGAAGGCTTATCTCCTCCAGTTATAACAAGGGCCTTGGAACCCCTAGTTACTATACTTTTGAGCCTTGTTGATGTTCTAACTCTGGTTTCTGGAACCACGAGTTCTTCAGAAGGTGTGTCCTTTTCTGGACTTGACTTGTGGAGGGAGGTAATTGTTTTCTCTTCCTTCCTCTACCTCTCCGGGCTGGTTGATTCTCTTCCACCATAGTCATGAGTGACTGACTCAAACTTACGTAAGAATGAGAAAGCGACTCAAAGTTCTTTTGTAAATTGTTGTGAACTTGGACAAGCTTCTAAACTTCAGTCATGAGTGAGCGACTCAAATTTCCTTGTGCCATTCCACCAATACCTGGTGAAGGACTATCATCGTCTTCATATCACCTCGTTCTGGATGTTCAAATGAAGTGCAACATCATTTTCTTCGGTTTCTTCTTCTTCATCTAAGACCAAATTGATTACAGTGGGGAGTGTAATCCTCTGCCTGTTTACTTCCTCTTGTTCAGAGGGATAAACTCTGAGTGTCTGGGGTAATGTAGGATTAAGTGCCATCTCCCTTCTGGTCTCTTCATTAGCAACATTGAAGGCATCCATCAGCTTCTTCCCAACATTGTAAGTGAAGTCGTCAAGCATAAGTGTATGATGAGAGTAAATCCTCTATGGGAAACATGGCAAGAACGTAATTTCTAGATCGAAGTCTCTCTCCCTTCTTTATTTGTGGTCAATCACCTTGGCAAGCTCTGTTAGATCAGCCTTTTTGTGCTTTTTCCATTGCCTAAAGCATTTCAAATGATTGTTTGGAAAATCTTCAGTAGATCAAGTGGGGCTTCCACATCAATCACTGGTAACTCATGAGCTTACTTGTGGTTATCTAAGAATAAAGAAGTCTAAGTGTTTCATAGCATACCTGTGTATCCACACTAGGCTCATTTACTTGGACCTCTGGAGCAATCGGTGCTTCAGATACCATGGTCAGAGGAGTGGCTGCTTCCTCTTCAACCAATCTTTCTCCTCGAGCCTGAGAATAAAAATCAAATCACAATGCTTAGAAATATTCTACGGAGAAGTGTTGGAAAGATATGTTTCTGAGAGTGTCACTTACTTCCTAGTTAGGAAGCTCGGGATCAATTCTTTCAGAAACTAGAGTAGTTTCTGGAAACCTTTCTGGAGACTTAACCAAAGCAGTTGCATCTATTTTCATAGGTGTTGTGGAGGTCGCAACATTATCCTCAGTCACATTTTCTTCAGAATGAGCCTATTCGAAGAAGCAAAGTATTTGATTAAGTAAGTTGATTTTCACAAGTTATTCACAAAGATAATGATTCTTATTTTACATACCTCCACAACATAAGGCTTAGAAAAAATTTCTTCAGAAGGTTTTTAAACCTCTGAAATTTCTTGAGCTTGTAGTGTTTCCACTACTTCAACTGCTTTCTCAGTTGGAGCCTATATAGAGACAATTATAAAGTTAGAAACACAAGATTTTGATTAAGTATAGAATTGTTTCTTTTCAGAGACAATATACTACATGTTTCACAAGCTCTTGTTCTTGTGTTGATGAGGTTAAAGGAACCTCTTCTTCATTCATAGGGGTGGGAAAAATTTATTCCCCCTGCTGAGATGTCTCCATGAAAGCCTGCAACAAAGGAAGTTTATGAGTAACTAGTTTAACATTTATTCAAATGCTTCACGAGTTAGATATAGACAACTCTTGTTAGATGTGTATCTTCAAGCACTGTGGCTTCCAAAACATGGCTTCAAGTTTCTGGTACTTCGGACCTTTCCTCTATTTGAACAGTCTGAGTTCCCGTCTCAGAAGGTTGAGGAATCTGCTCAGGTGCAGGAATTTCTTCAGCAATCAAGCCTGCTGGCAACTTGAATGTGGGAGCAATGTCAGAATCTTCCATCATTTTGTCATCCACCGCCAAGCCTTTTTCTACCTGTTGGGGTGTGACATCTTCGGCTGACCTTTCTTGGATTGCATCTTCTGCAACCTTAGCTTTCTTGGTCAGAAAAGTTGAGCTAGAGGTTCCACCATGAGTCTCTATCCGTGATCTCGTGAGTACTATTTGATGTGGCACATCATCCTCGGAGTCAACATCAAAGTATGGGACAGACTCATCAATTTGATTGAGCTCATTCACAGATAGCTTTGGCATCTTGCCTAAGCCCAAGGATCTCCTATATGAGTTGGAGTCCTTCTGGACTGGAAGGGGTCATTGGGCTTCAACCTCTTGTGTTGCCCTTTATGGTTGAGGAGTGTCATCAATGACAAGTTGTATCCTCTTCCTTGCCAGAGGTTTGTTGGTCCTTGGTTTATTAGCAATTTGGACCTCAACCTGTATCTCTTCAAATACTCCATCTCCCTGAGCAACCAACTCATCTTTGGGAACCTTTTTCAAGGCTTCCTCATGAGCGTGTTGGTACATTGTGTTGGTCACTGGGATGTCCATGTGCTCTTTGAGCACAACTCCATATTTCTTTAAAGTGTAACAAATTTTCAGACAATAGTGCATATTTAACTTGGTGTCAGAATGACCTTTGACGATTTTGGGTTCAAATTCATTGACCCTGCTCACAAACTTCATGAAGAGATATTTCCCCCAATTTAAGAGGTTATCTCTGTCATTTAGCTCTTTCTGGAGAATGGCCATTATCATCCATCTCTCTAGACTTATCTGGTCAATGCCTCCTTTGTTCCCATCTAAGCATCTGTAAAGGATGATGGCCAGCACATTCCAGTGCTCAAAGAGGTGTCTTGTTTTGATGTTTCCCAGAATGAAAGAAGAGGGGAAGTCCTCAATCTTGTCATTTGCTGCTTCTTCATACAACACTCTGACACAAGTATTCAGGGTCTTGTCTCTCGAGTTAATCTCACAAGTTGTCTCACGATTTCTGAGACGGAAGATTTTGCAGAAAGAGTCACAATCAAGATGTAATTCTACACTTTGAAACTAAGATTTGATAAATGTTTCTTCAACATTGTTCACAATCTTAGTGTAGACTTGGGAAGAGTTGTAAGACTCTAAGACATCAACTGGAGACAATCCAGTAAGAGCAACACATAGGAACTTCTTGATGTGAGCCTTGGAAAGCATCTTCACCAACAGGTTCCTGTCTGGTGTAGAAGAGATAGCCACATTCAATTATTTTTCAACCATATGTGCTCCCCAATTCATTGTGAGGCTGGAGGTCCAGTCCATTGGGTTGAAATTACCCAACAAGAATTTGTTCAACACTTGCAAAATATTTTCTCCTTGCTTTTCAGTAGAAGAATCGTTCGCAACTGAGTTCTTGGATGAGGTCTTTCTGGATGCCATCTCTTGTAAAATGACTCATAAGGTTCAAATCCTAGTTTGTTTTGTCTACTGAGAGTACCATCCATCTTTCTAATCTTGTGTATCTCATCAGGCTTGGGATAAGGACATACAAAGTCAGGTGGCTTCTTCATAGCCTCAGTCCTTGTGTAAACCTCAAAATCAAACCATGCCTTGGTGTTTAATGGATTTAGAAATGTGGGCTTGTTGGTTCTCCATGCCATCATTTGATTATAAATTGGTTCTCGAAACCTTCTGTTCAGTAGCAAGTATTGTAGTTCAAGGATCTAGTAACCATTCTTGAGATGAATGGATCTGTAGACTGATTTACTGTCATTAATTTTGACATACTCAATCTGGGCATCAACTGGTCTCTCTTGTTCTTTCTCTTGAACTCTACCAAACTGTAAGTTCCTGTGCCCCTTTCTATCCAGTCCTTTCTCCAGAGAAAGTTCTTCATGCTTTCTGGGAGATGTGCTGCAAGATCCACCTTGGATCGATTCCCATAAGGACTCCTAGAATTGATTTGGTCGTATTGCCAGTGGTGGTTTAGGAAGCCAACTTGGTACTTAAACGCTGGAATAATAGACAATGTTGACTACGATGTTGAGTCAACACTGTCTTCAACACTAGAAGAATAAACTGCAGCGGATAAGCAATCTTCTTCTATAAACCAAGTCAATATATAAAATATATACTGGCGGTGCCGTAGGCAACATTTCTACAAAGAGTAAAGTAGAATTATTAAAACGGTTCTTTAAATCAATCACAGATGATAGACAAACACCAAAACTAGTCATAGAATAAGTGTTGTGAAATTCCTATTCCAGTTGAGAATTCTTCTTGATGGAATCTCAAAGACAAGCAGAAAACAAGAAACCTAACATAGAGTAAAGATCAATAATGATGATCGATGAAAGGCTTATGTTGTTGTGATCTGAATCCTCTTGTATATATAGTGTTCAACATTCTCTAAGTAAAAGAGAGAAAAGATTTCTCAAAGGCAATAATCCTTGTTCTTGTTTTCTCCAATATTTGTTTAGAAGGAAATTTTCTAAATCTGATATTCTTCAATGTATATTTCCTTCTTGCATTCTTCTTGAAATATTCTTTCCAAACAACAGATGTCTTTGACTCCAAGTTTCCAGCAGTTCAATGTTGTCTTCATTGTTGTCAGCATATTGAAACTATAGTACAACATTGAAACCACAACCTTAAGATCAAAGATATTCTTCTTCCAACTTCCAACTTTATGAGTTCTTTTTCTTCTTTTATATATTCTGAATTGATTGATCTTACAGAAAGAAAAGAACATTTTGTTGTATCTGTATTTGCTGGAAAATCTTTTCAAGATTATCTCAAGAGAATCTTTATTTCTTTGAGTCCATGTCTTCACAAACTCTTTCCTTCTTTATTTAGATTTCATTCCTTGAGCCCAAAGTAAATCAAACTCTTCCCTTATTCTTCTAGCAAGCGTGACTACTTCCAACATACGTGAATTTGTTCAAACACCTCTGTTTGCTAGAAGTATACAGATCTTTCAGATTCACTAAAGCCCATTGATTCCATTTGATCCATTTATCAAGTCGAAGCCCAACTTGTTATTTCCACAAACTATTCATAGAACCACAACTACAAACATTCAACAGGTTACGTTATGAAGAAAGGTCGAATTAACAAATCAAGTGCAATATAAAATGTACTTTCATTCTCCCCCTTAATTCTTGCGTATCTTCACAAAAACTTGTAATGTAGTTAGTAGGAAAATACAAGGCAATATCAAGCAACTCTCCCTTAATGCAAAGAACCAAGAGTACAAACATTCTCCCCCTTTGTGTGAGGAAAGAAAGAAAGTTATTTATTTATTTATTTATTTATTTTTGCACAGTGAGTAGGAAACTTATTGAATACAGGCAACCAGAGCCCTATACACCCCAACAGTATCATAAACTCTATCAGTAAAACAGGTGTACACATAGGACTAAATGTAGGCAGCCGGAACTCCACACACCCCACTATCTAAATGCATGCACATTATCTATCTCACCTTTATAGAAACCACCTCAAGAAAGTAATCACACCGAATGCGGGCAGCTGGAACCCCACACACCCCAGTATACAAGTATATTGTATCTAGTAGTTCCATTGCACAACAATAAACAACAAAGGGGGCAACATCAAATGCAAATCAAGACAGAGGAGTAAAAAAGTCATAAAACCTTTTTCATAGTTCACCAAAGATACTCAATTCCCTTCAACCTTGGTTTCGAGTAGTCTTTCAGACCCTAAGCATGACCACCATGAGCTTCTAAACTAGGAACAAACACCGACATCACAAGAGCACAACACATAGAAAGAAAATAAAACATGCTTCACTAAAAGACAGACTGCCAGTGTTGAACGTGATGTTAAGTCAACCATGCAATTAACAATGCAAATCAGAGAGTGCACATGCCAAGAGACCTTTTTAGACTAAAGAATCTCTCTTTATCCAGTGGTTTCGTAAAGATAGCTGCTAGCTGGTTTGTGGTTTCTATATGCTCTATGTTGATGACTTGCTTATTGACCATGTCTCTTAGAAAATGATGCCTAATGTCAATGTGTTTAGTGCGTGAATGTTCAACATGGTTCTTAGAAATATGAATGTCACTAACGTCATCACAGAACATCAAGAGGGTATCACTTTCAAGACCATACATGCAACATGTTTTTCAACCAAATGAGTTGAGGCATACAACTCCCAGTTGCTAAATATTTAGATTCAGCAGTAGAGAGTGACACACAATTTTGTTTCTTGCTATACCAAGACACAAGATTAAGACTAAGATAAAAGCAACCTCCACTAGAATATTTCTTATCATCAAGATCACCAGCCCAATCAGAATCACTAAATCCCACTAGAGTACTGTTTGAATCACATGCAAACCATAATCCAAAAGTAACAGTAATCATTGATATCTGGTCAGTGGCAGAGAGTTATAAAAGGCTTCCAATCATTGATCTGTACAATGTTTGGTCAACATCTTCCCTGCCCTAAGGATAAACAAAGTTTGATCTCCCTCCCCCTTTTTGAAATCAAAGTCAACTAAGAATTCTATCAACCTAGTATAAAAGCACGGGTGGCTAGCTTTAGACCACACAAAGTATTTTCTAGTTTGAACACATAATCAAAGTGACTTGGACCTTTAAAACCTTTAGGTTGTTCCCCATAGACTTCTTCATCAATATATCCATTCAAAAAAATACCATTAGCATCCGTTTGTTTTAGTTTAATTTTTCAAGCAACATGCAATGGCTAAAAGAAGTCTAATGGATTCTAATCTAGCAAAAGGAGCATCTATCCAGTAGGCATCTTTTAAAGATTCATTCAGATTCTTGGGTTCAGAAAGAGAAACAATGCAAGAAGAACTTACAAATACCTGATCATTTTCTTGTAGTTCTTTCTAATGTTACATCTTAGAGTCCTTCCACTTAAGGTTCCAATCACTTGAGTGTTTGGATGATATCGTCGAATCCTAGGCAAGGGATCTCTTCTTACATTGTACAGAGAATTTGTCTGAGTTTCAAGTTCAGGAGCAGTTTCAGAATCATTTGACAGTGTTTCAGATTGTTCCTCAGGAACAACATCATCAATTGTGCCTTCAGATTACAATGTTGAACTTTATGTTGAGTCAACATTGTTGTTAACATTGACACTGTGTCCTTGGACTGCAACAGTGAACTCAAGTTCAGCTTCCTGTTCTGGTTCAATACATGTATTTTCAGAAGTAGTACCTGTTTCCTGCATTGTACATGTTTCTTTTCTTTCTGTGCAAATGGCTTAGCATCATCAAAAGTAACATTCACAGATTCTTGAATGGTTTGGGTCCTTGGATTATAAACTCTAAAAGCATGACAATTGAGAGAATATCCAGCAAAGATACCTTTATCACTATTCACATCAAACTTACTTAGATGTTCTCTATCATTGAGAATATAGCAAGCAAAACCAAGGACATAAAAGTATTTCAGATTAGATTTCTTACCTTTCAAGATTTCATAAGAAGTAGTTACAGTTCATGGTCTAAGATAGACTCTATTGATATTATGACAAACAGTATTGACAACTTCAACCAATAGCTTTTTTGACAAATTCATGGAACTTAACATGACTCTAGCCATTTCTTGTAAGGTTCTATTCTTTCTATCAGCTACACCATTTTGTTGAGGAGTTTTAGGTGCAGAAAACTCATGAGAGATACCTTTCAATTCACAAAACTTAGCAAATGATTGATTCTCAAATTCCTTACTATGATCAGACCTAATTCTTTGGGCCACAATAGAGTAGAGAGTGCTAAATCCAGCATGCAATTTCTTGACAGACTCAAAAGTTTCAAAATTTTCTTTTAAAAGGTTCACCCAAGTAAATCTAGAAAAATCATCAACAATGACAAAGATGTACCATTTACCTCCAAGACTTTCAACTTCAATTGGACCCATGAGTTCCATATGCAAACGTTCAAAGCAATTAAATGTACCTCTTGCTGTCCTTCAGAATGTAGAGAAAGATGCACTTCTCTAGTTTGCTTACCACATAGACAAGCTCCAAGTTTGATGAGTTTCACCAGATTCCTGTAATTCACATGTCCAAGCTTCTTGTGCCAGATTTTCAGCATCATCATTTGTTGCAAGGTTGCAGTTTTGAAAGGCAGTCATCACATAGTAGTATTCATGGGACCTTGTACCTATCATTACAATCTTTTGATCTGCACAGGTGTAAACTAGATAAGAGAATTTATTGAATTTTACTTTTAAGTCATTATCACACAAATGGATTTTGCTCACAAGTTTAGTTGTTTATCCTTCAACTAGCAAAACGTTCTTAAAATTAGGATATCCTTCAATGAAGAGAGTTCCCTTTTAAAGAATTTTGCTTTTGTAGCCTACACCATGAGTCACTAATCCACCCTTTTGACAAACATAGTTTGCTAGATGCTTGGGATTGCCAGTCATGTGACGTGAGCATCCACAATCAAAGTACCATTTTCCTGCATTGTTAGAAGAAGTAGCAACAGAAAAAAGCAACATTGCAAACAAACAATCCTTTCTCTAGGAGCCCAGACTCTCTTATGCTTATCTTAAGGATTGTTTTGAGTAATACGACCACTACCTAAAGGAGTAGGAGTAGAAGTAGAAGAATTAAGACGAACTTTTTCATTACCTTCCCCTGTTGACTCAACATTTACCTTGGTATTGTCAATTCTAGGACTTGTTGACTTGGATGTTGACGCAACATTGGTGTCAACACTGGATTTGACACTTGCTTCAGAAGGTTCATTTTGAGTTACTTCCTCAGGGATAGTCTGATCAAAGTTTTGCTCAGTACTAGAACTTTCTATCTTACCCGTTTTCAGATCTTTTAGGTATGCAAAGCAGTAGGGTTTCTTATGACCGAGTTTGAGACAGTATTGACACACAAAGGTTTTCTTACTCATTTCTTTGAGAAAAATAGGTGCATTGACCAATTCAGAAAGCTGTTTAACTTTTTTTTTAGATTCAGAGTTACCTAAATCACTTTTTCAGTTCATGTCACACCCAATTTTCTTTTCAAAGGAAGAGCTATAACTACCTGTGTAACCTAGACAAGTGGTGCCATCATTGTCCATATTAAGCATGCCATTAAGTTTAGAAGTAGAAGTGTTCCATTTAGAGATTACCATCTCTTCTTTGTCAAGTTCATCAGTTACCTTGTAGAATACAACATCCTTTTTAGTGAGAGAAAGTTCAAGCTTGACAATGGTGGATTTCAGGCCATCATTCTTCTATTTTGTTTTATGCGAGAATTTCTTCAATTTCTTAAATTCTTTGAGGAGTCCTTCATACATTTGTTGAAGTTCTTCAATTAGCTGTTTATCAGTGAGTTCTTCTTCAAAGGGGATATCTGTATCAAAGTTAATTGAACCATGCAGACACAAAAAACTAGTAGAAACTGATTCATCAAGGTTAATCTAGAAAAGAGTTTCACAGTTTCGTGAATCATCATAGTTGAAGAAGACTTCCTTCATCATTGTTGACTTGTCATTGTTGACACAACATTGGTCAGTAACATTCTCCAGGACAAAGAGCAAAGCTTTGTCATGAGCATCAGAATCAACTTCCTCCTGTTCGCTACTTGAATCATCACTGAGACAAGCCAATATATTCTTTTTCCCTTTTCGAAGGGTGTTAGAACATTCACTTTGATAATGACCCCAACCTTGACATTCAAAACACCTAACTTTGCTAAGTTGTCCAGGACTAAGCGTAGAGCTAGAGTTTGATTTTTCAGTTCATCTAATCCATTTACTAGCAGAACCTTTGTCCACATTTTTCCTAAATTTTAGTTTAGTAAATTTTGACACAAGATTGTTGTAGGTATCATCAAACATTTCATCAGAGTCATCACTGCTAACATGTTTAGGCTCAGTTATTTTGGCTTTGAATTTAGAATGAAGAACCATATTGCGGGTTTTATTAACTTTTCTTTCATTGTCATTCATCTTAAAAAAATTTAGATTGTACATCAAAGTGTGAAAGTCCAAAGTAGCCAACTTTTAGTGTTTTCCAAAATAGTAACTTTAGTGTCAAATTTTGCTGAAAAAGACCTTAAAGCTTTGGAAATTAACTGTTGATTTTAAATAGCATCACCAAGCGGTTGAATATCATTAGACATAATCATAAGCTTGCTAAAGTAAGACTTAATAGTTACTTCATCAGCCATTCTTAAATTTGTAAACATAGACCAAAGTATGCGAAGTTTAGTTTGTTTAATACTATCATCACCTTCACAATGCAATTGAAGTAAATCCCAAGCTTGTTTAGCAGTGGTGCAGTTTTGAACAATTTTAAACATGTGGATATCAACATGACCAATTATAGCATTCAAGGCTTTTTCATTATATGAGCATAAGAGATACTGACCTGGATTGAATCGTTCATCAGAAATTCGCACAATATCACCATCCTCATCAGGTCCTTCAGTAAGCCATACATAGCCTTCCACAATCGATCTCCAAATATGAACTTCAAGATCCATGATATACGTCCGCATCTTGATTTTCCACAAAGTGTAGTTTGACCCATCGAGCACAGGTGGTTTGTTGACACTTGAGTAAGCGTCCATTATAGCAGTACCAAATCCAGACACCAGAAATTAGGTGGCTGGCTCTGATGCCACTTGTTATAACTATTGGACCGCGATTGGTACTTAAACGCTGGAATAATAGACATGTTGACTACGATGTTGAGTCAACACTGTCTTCAACAATAGAAGAATAAACTGAAGCGGATAATCAATCATCTTCTATAAACCAAGAAAATATATAAAATATATACATGCGGTGCAGTAGGCAAAATTTCAACAAAAAGTAAAGTAGATTTATTAAGGTGCTTTATATCACTCACAGGCGATTGACAAAACACCAAAACTAGTCCTAGAATAAGTGTAGTGAAAGTCCTATTCTAGTTGAGAATTCTTCTTGATGGAATCTCAAAGACTAGAAGAATACAAGAAATTTAACAAAGAGTAAAGATAAATAATGATGATCGATGAAAGGCTTAAGTTGTTGTGGTTGAAATCCTCTTGTATATATAATGTTCAGCATTCTCTAAGTAGAAGAGAGAGGATTCTCAAAGGCAACTTTCCTTGTTCTTGTTTTCTCCAATATTTATTTATAAGGAAATTTTCGTATTATGATATTCTTCAAATGTATATTTACTTCTTGGATTCTTCTTGAAATATTCTTTGCAAACAGCAGATGTCTTCGAATTCAGGTTTCCAGCAGTTCAATGTTGTCTTCATTGTTGCCAACAATGTTAAAACCTATAGTACAACATTGAAACCACAATTTTAAGATCAAAGATATTCTTCTTTCATCTTCCAACTATATGCGTTCTTTTTCTTCTTTTATATATTTTGAATTGATCGATCTCAAAGGAAGAAAAGAACATTCCATTGTGTCTATATTTGCTGGAAAATCTTTTCAAGATTATCTCAAGAGAATCGTTATTTCTTTGAGTCCATGTCTTCACAAACTCTTTCCTTCTTTATTTAGATTTCATTCCTGGAGCCCAAAGTAAATCAAACTCTTCCATTATTCTTCTAGCAAGCGTGACTACATCATGCAAACTTGAATATTGATCAAACACGTATGTTCGCTTGAAGTATACAGATTTTTCAGATTCAATAAAGCCCATTGATTCCTTTTGATCCATTTATCATGTCGAAGCCCAACTTGTTATTTCCTACATAATATTCATAGATAAACAACTACAAACATTCAACCGGTTATGTTACAAAGAAAGGTTGAATTAACAAACCAAGTGCGATATAAAATGCACTTTCAATCTCCCCCTTAATTCTTGCCTTTCTTCACAAAAACCTGTAATGTAGTTAGTAGGAATATATAAGGCAAGATCAAGCAACTCCCCCTTGCTTCAAGAACTCCCCCTCAATGCAAAGAACCAAGAGTACAAACATTCTCCCCTTTTTTGTGAGGAAAGAAAGAAAACAGAGTTCTTTGAACAAAAGACACCAATCATGGTAATCTATTGAGGACCTGCAGACAAAGTACCTACACAAAGAGTCGATGTTGACTCAACATTGTAGTCAACAGAGGCAAATGTGGAAGTGGTTGAACCAGGACTAGATGATAAATAAAATGTAGGGCAATAACCAGGAATATATGTTGGATTAGATGGAAGGCAGTATAGGTTAAGAGTGTATGATGGGAATGTTTTTGGAGATAGTGGGGTTAGTGGTCTTTTTCTCCATGTAACTGAACACATTATGGTTTTCGTTGAGGTTTGCTTCCAAGAATTAACCTGCAAGTATTTATCAAAGCACATAACAAGTTGCACAGAACTGTTAATTCATGAAAGTGCAGGATGTTAGAGATATTGTTGAAAAACTAATGTTGCTACAACAATGCCTGCAATATCCACCGATCCGGTTTTATGCCCTTTAGGTTTAATTAGTTAATTAATATTCTTCACTAACACTTACCTAGTTCTACGTGTGTTTAGAATTTTTGTCTTGCAAGAGTCTTCTTATATCAATAGAGACACCATCGAAATCATATCTCAACAAGAGATCAAGATTGACTGATTTTTGGAGTGAACAAGAAGCAAAGGACTCTTGATTGTTAAGATTGTATGGACTCTTGCAGATAAGGATAAGCAAAAAAATCCATGGGATTGATCCGGTCAGATTGAAAATCTATAAATACAAGATCGAGCTCATAGTGAAGGGCACTTTGTGAAAAGCAAGAACCCATTGCTATAGCATAGATTCTCTTCACATTTTACTAGTCTTTGTAATTTTCTAGGTAGGTCTTCTAGATAGATAGATTTAGAATATGGTTTTTCTATTTAGACTAGTGTTTTGTGGTTCAAGGTCTCTTGAATCTTTTTGTACATCCATTGCTTATTTTAGTGGATATTTACCGAGAGGCTTCGGCAGGTATACCTGCTAAGATTATTTGCTTGTTGTTCTGTTTATTTCCGCTGCTTTGTTTCATACTCTGTTACACGCACTATTGCACCAACATTGGTACTGACATTAGTGAAAAGAACATATCAGTACAAAAGTCACGGTCCTATATTCTTTCAATTGGCATCAAGAGCCAGTCACCTAACTAATTGGTGTGTTGGACTTTTGTACTTGCTAATATGGATTCCAATTATCCATTTTTGAATAATTTACCGATTTAGGTGATTCAAACTATCACTATTGAAGCATTACGCATATAAAATGCATTGATACACGTGCTTGAAAGACTGTTGTAGAGGGTTACAAACTTCCACGACAAAGGCCTGACAAAGACGAGGATGTTATTAACAAACCCGAAAGTTCATGGACTGAGAATGACTGAAAGAGTCCTCTTATAATGAGAAGGTCCACAATGCCATCTTTTGTAATATTGAACCTCACATATTTAGGCTCATTCAAAATTGTACAATTCATAAGTATGCTTGGGACATCCTACAAAATCATTGTGAGGGTGACAGAAGTGTACATGAGAGCAAAACTAGGATGCTTCTAAGAAAATTTGAGACTATGATTCATTAGTCAAAACGTTTAACAAAGGAAAATTCATGGAAGGCTCGACTTCTCCTTCTCCTCCCTCTGGTAGGCAAAATTCTAGAAAGCCATTCAATCAAGCTAAACTTGATCCAAAACTCTTGAAAAAGTTCAATGCTTTGAGTGCAAAGGATGGGGTCACTACCAAATGAGTGTGCAAACACTCTTAGAAGAAAGGAAAGTCATTTGGGGTGAATTTGAATGAAGATGAGGTTTCGGACTATGAAGCCAATGACTCTGACAAATGTGAGGATTCTGATCAGCAGGTTATGGCTCTCTCAACTTTGGTTACTAGTCAGAATACCGGAAAACAATGTGTGAGTCACTGTGACAGTCATTGTGAGACCAATAGTGATAGGAACAATATCTACAAACATGTAGTGTATCTTGGATATGATGATCCAGATGATCTAGAGAACTATTTCTCTGATGAGCATGAGTCTACTTACCACATGAATATGAATTACCATTGTTTGCATGTGTAAAGTCCGCAAAATTTCCTCGTATATCCGAAAAATTAATATTAATTTTATTATTTCGCACAAGCAAAAATATTACGTAAGTAGATTGGATCGAATTTAGATTTTTTAACGCCGAGCGGATTCGACGTTAAATTAAGAATTAGGAAAATATTAATAAAATAATAATAAAAATAGTAAAATAAAAATTATTTATTTTAATTATCCTATGGCTCGAGTTCGACTCGAAAAGTGCCCGGGAATCGATTTTACATTTTTTCGGATTTTATTTACGAGTCGTTTGGAAGCTAGAAGAAGCCATGTGTATATAATGGTAAGATTACCACTATACCCCTGCCTCCTTTTTCTCCTTTCTTTTCCATTAAGGGCATTTTAGTCTTTTTGCTTCCTTTCTTCTTACCCAAATCACCAAACCATGCCAAGCTGCTGTTCTTTCCAATTTGACCGTGCCAATTGCTCCCTTACCGCGGCAATTCACCCGGTCCGTCCCGGTCGAGCCCGCCCACCGGCCAAGGCGGCCGCCGTGGGCCCCTGCCCATGCGCGAAACGCGGCCAAGAAAATGTGGCCCGCGGAAGAAGAAACACACGGCAAGAAGAGAGGAAGGCAAAGGTGACTCACCGGCCATGTGTCACGCCATCGGACCTCCGCCACCTCCAACACCGCCCTTCACCGCCCTTCTACTGCTATAAATAGGAGGCATTGCTCTCATTTTTTTCCACACCTCTCCACTGCTTCTTCTCCTTCTCATTTCACTTCTCCAGCCACTGTGCACCACCGCCTGGCTCCGCCCATCTCCGGCCGCCGTGCCACCAATACCCGACTGCTCCTCCTTTTCTCCGAAATAGAGTCGTTTACTCGACCAATTATTCTGGTAAGTATCTCGATCGAATTTCGATTATATTCGAATAGAGAATGAGAAATTAATTAATAATTCCTCACAGCCGTGCCGCTCCGTCAACGCCGCCTCGACTGCCGTCACTCTGCCCGTCGCTCGACACTCGCTCGATTAGTGTCGTGTTACCCTCGTTTATTAGCGCTAATTATCGTTAATTATCGGTTATTATTGTTAATATTATTAATGATCGTTATTATCGTAAAGTGGGATTTAAATTATACTGTTAGCCTGTTAAATTATTAGAATAGCCAGTAATGTTGAATACTGTATATAGTAACTATAGTGGAATATAGCGTCGACTGGCCGTCGACTGTAGAATAATTGCCGCGAGTTGCGAGCTATTATTGAGATTAAATTATACTGTTGGGTTGCGTGTAGACGTCGACTGGCCATCGACTAGGGAATTGTAGTAGTATAATAATACTGTTGATGGTATTACACGGTTGAAGTAGTTATTGGGTAGTTACTGTTGGAAGTGGAATGATACTGAGACAGACTTGCCATCTGTTTTCGAGATTTATTTGTTAGGAGTCCTATACCGGATATAGGTTTATTATACTGAGACAGACTTGCCGTCTGTTGCATCTGTTAGGTATACTATACCGGATATAATTTTAGAAAATAAAATAAAATGTCACCTTGACGGTTTTAAAAGAAAGAAATAATTTTAGGACTTGTTTAAAGTTTAAAAGTCGAGTTTGCTAAATAGTGTTGGTTAGTTTAAACGTCGAAAATTTAATTACTTAAAGTGTCATAATAATTGTAAAACTCGGGTACCAAATAAATTCGTACGTCATAAGATAAAATAATTTACTTAGACTTCGTCATAAAATATGGGGAAATTGTCGGGATTCTTTTCAGTTATTTAGGTCGGGAATCGAGTAGTATTGTTTATTTGTTTATCAGGAATTTCGGAGTCTCCTGACGTGCCAGATATATACGGTGAATGATAACTGGCTTTCGGCATCCGGCACTGGGAAAGTTTGCTACTGTTCATTCCTGTACCTGTTTATGTGCCTGACTGTCTAACCCCGACTGCGGCCACCCGACAACGACCTATTGACTGCGACTCAACTATTGATTTTGATTCCTAACTATAAACTATAGACGACCTGTATCTAGGAATACTTACCTGTATTGACGTGAATCTCTATTGTTCCAGTTACTGGGTGATAGTGTACTCCGAAAATTGTTTTACTGTTCCTGAGTGGTAGTGTACTTGAGTGATAGTGTACTCTGAATATTTTACTTTTCCTGCCTTCCTGATCCTCATGAACTGCATTCCACGAAAAATGATTTAAAAAGCAACCACACAATGTTTTTTTTAAAACTGGGATCCATATCTTGAAGTGTATTGCCGTGTAAACGGTTTGGATCTCTGATCCTGAAGTGTTGCCGTGCAAACGGTTTGGATCTATGATCCTGAAGTGTTGCCGTGTAAACGGTTTGGATCTATGATCCTGAAGTGTTACCCGTTTAAACGGTTTGGTTTACGACCCTGAAGTGTATGATACTGGTTTCCCTAATTGCGAAAGTGCCTGATCAGCGTGTTGTGTTGGTTTGATGTATTGTTGCATTCATACGCATTTCATGCATGCTTGATTATCCTCACTGAGTCCTAGTGACTGACACTCTCCCTGTTTCAATAACTTTGCTTTCCCAGATTTTGAGCACGAAGACAAGATTGGGTAGCCTAGTAGACTGACGGACTTTGGCTGAATTCTACTGCTGAACTATTAAGTTTAAATGTGTTTTTTCTGTTTTATGTTTTAACTTATCCAGTACATTTGGGTTGTAACGGATAATGTTTTTGATATTTTTATATAAATGTATTTGGAATATTCGGCACAACCCTTGACGTCTGAACCAGATCCGGGGCGTTACAACATGGATATCTTATGTCTAACATGGATACTCATTTAGATCAAGACGTAGGTCGTGATTAACTATTGCAACCACTGTGGCAACCAATGTTACTACAACAATGGTAGCAACATCAGCTGAATAGAAAATAAAACATAAAGGCAAGAAAGTTTGGGTACCTAGATCTCATGATAAACAGTCTGAATTGAATCTGAAATGTAATGTTGTTTTATCTGCATTAAGTGATCATCATGAAACTATTTGGTACTTTGATAGTGGTTTCTCGAGACATATGACATGAACAAAAAATAGCTTGATAAACTTTGTCCCCCAAAGGTCAGGAAAGGTTACATATGGTGGAGGCTTGCAAGGTAAAGTGCTTGGTAAGGTACCCTCGTTCTTGAAGGTTGCCCTCCCTTACAAGATGTTCTTCTTATTAAGGGACTAACCACAAATCTTTTGAGTATAAACTCTATATGTGATGTTGGTATGAAAGTCTACTTTGGCAAGGATTTCTGTCTAGTGTTCAATAAGGTTTATGAGTGTATCATGACAGGAGAAATATCTCATGATAACTGCTAATCCTGTGAATAACTCTGTTCACTATGATAACTCTAAATTTGCAAATAAGATTGCTGGTGAACAGGACTTTCGACTTCATAAGGAGAATATTAGACAATTAATGGAAAGGCTTGGTCTACACTGCTCTAAGACCTGCACTTTACCTATGGTCACTACTGTGAAATCCCAGGCTGATACCATTATGGTTAAAACTATGACTGCCACTATTAGACCAACATTGTACATGTCAGTGAGAGTTGAACTCATGTGTTTGTCTGCCAAAAGATCAGGGAGTATGCTCCTTGTGAGCTCATCTACAAGGTACCAATCAGATATCCATTCTATGTGCATTACTTCAGCTAAATATATTCTGGAATACATATTTGGAACCATAAGCTCATGATCATGCTATACTGTGGAAAGTAACAATAAACTCATTGGGTTTAATGACTCAAATTGTGCTAAGAACACTGATCATCGAGGATCTATGACTAATGGATGCTTTTATTTAAGGAGAAATATGGTCTCATGGTATAGCAAGTAACATCACTGCTATGTCGTATTCAATGATGATTCAAAGGGTGACTCTATGGGTTGTTATGTCACTCATCTTGATTGGGTCAATAATGTGCTACTTGGTAAAAAGGTGTTGAGTGACATATTATGGGATATCCTTAGTCCAAAATGCATTACTAGGAAACAAAATATCAATCATGTAGACACTAGGTACCATATACTCAAGATCTCAGGTATGACCCATCATCTAGACACCAACAAAGCCTTCAAGTCTGGAAGAGCTCTAGAGTTGGACATATGCTAGGAGCACTATCACAGCCACTGTTATCATAACATCACTGATCAGCAGGGGTATAATTGTGTGTGATGTGAGTCTTTTTGTTGCTTTTGTTTTCATGCTTCTAGTTTGTGTCTAGGTTAGAGCTAATGTCTAGGTTAGAGCTAATGGTTTGCTCAGTTAGTTTTTGTCTCTCCGTCTCTCTCTCTCTCTCTGTTATCTTGAGTATTGTGGGTGTCCTGTTTGCTTGATTGTATCCTCTCCCTTGCACTATTTTGAAGCAACTAAAAGAGCCCAATGTTGGCCAGATAAAGAGCCCAATGAAGGCCAAACAAGAAGAGTCCAATGGGGACCATGTTTTGTTGTGACTTTGCTATGGGTAGCACTGGTATTGTTGCAGTCCACTCGATTCTCTAAGACTACATTGAATCATATACATTTTGTGCACCCAGTTCTATTAGAGACCCAATTTCTAAGCTATGAGTCGTGTGTCTACCTTCACTCCGCATAAGCCAAAGATTTGGACGAGATTCATGCGTGTTCTAATTATTTGACATGGTTCGCCGACTCATAGTGACCCATGGGTTGTCTGCATAGAGGCCTCAACTAAGTTGCATTGTTTTAATTTAATTTGGAGGAGTTAAGATAGGGACTGGATTCCGTTGCTTGAGGTTTTAGTTTGAGAAAGCTTGAGAGTTGATTTAATTAACTAATCATATCTCTCTGTTATATAGACTTGAGGTGTCTAGAGCCTACATTTAGGAGGAGTCTTTATTTGGTACGTCAATCTATAGGATGGGAATGGGTGTTGTTGTAACTGTTGTTGACACTGTTTGTCTCACAGTGAATATGATACTTGCAGTTTTGCTCAACCTCTACAATGATATCTGGAGTTTTCTTAAATTCGAATATCTGTTATAACTTGGTGTCCGTAGAGAATTGTGTGGTCTTTGCATCATTTGAACATTTGTTCCTTGGTTACTCATGATCTTGTATCTCATAAGTCCGAATTATGTTATGTATCGGAAATATGTAGCATGATTAAAGTGCAGGGATAGGTAATGATTCATCTCGAATTTGATGCATGAGTGACATGCGTTTCCCAAAGTCGAAGGTCTGACAGACATTCAATGCTTATAGTATTTGAATTGAGGAATGACTTTTCGACTTTCGGTTTCTTCTCCTCTACTTCTCCTTGTTTTTTTTTCAGTTTAAATAATGTAGTTTTACTTGCGTCTTTCACAATTCTTTTCACCTCCTCTTTCACAAGACCTTCAATCTCTTCTCTCAGGTCTTCTCTCCTTCTGCATTCATCACACTATGGATCCCTTTACTCAGGTTGCCGAGGCACTTCGCCAACTATCTGCATCTCTCGTCTCTCCTAACCCCTGTCCACTTCAGACTTCTCCCACCACCGGGTGCACTGAGCTAAACTCAAGAGGATCTTCTGTAGGAATCAAGTATCAGTGTAGGAAGAAGGGGACTCCTGGTTCCCATCAGCTGCTCAGTTAATATCGTTTGTCCCAAGCCCGAATTTAGGAGGAGATGATAGTGCAATGGAGGAGGCGGTTAAGCCCAAAAAGAAGCTCAAAGGTCGTGCTCAGCTTGCCTTGTTTTCTCAACGTATTTCGGAGGAGGAGGAGGAGTCTGAGGAAGAACCAGCAACTGCTACAAAGAGCCCAGATGATGTTGATGACACTGTGAGTGACACAGTGGCTGCCTTTGTGACAGAAACCTCCGAAGACCACACGGAAACCAAGGATATGGGAATAGAGGATATTGAAGTAGATGAGTCGAATGTGGAGTCTGTGGATGTCATGGACATGGAGGAAGGAGAGGAAGAGATGTCACCACCTACACCTGCTCCTAAGCTGACCTTCTCTGATTTCAGTAAACCAGCCTACTGCATCAAATTCTTTATGGAAGATAGTGACATTGACTGGCCCTAATTTCTGAACAGGTCCATTATCAATGAAACTTACCTCAATGAAGAAAATTGCAGGGAGCATCGTATCTTCTAATTCCTAGAGTATTGCGGCCTTATTGGCTCTGTCACTGACCTGGGGGCACTATATGCAATCTGTTCATAAACTTTAGCACAGAAGACGCTCCCAAGCATTGGAAAGCCTATTTGCGAGGTAAGATCTACTCCTTCAGTCCCAAGAGAATGAATGAATACTTAAATGCACTGAATGTTGAGGAAAATGAGTTAGATGTGTCCATGGATGAGGTAGCGCATGTGATCACTGGGTCTAAAGTCATAAAATTGTCGCCTGAGTTTAAGGCCAAAAACCTCACTGCCTCAATGATGGTTGTGTTTATCATCTCTACTCACAATTGGTTACCACGACCAATATCACCCTGGTATCCATGTCTACTGATGTGCTTCTCTACAAGCTCAAACTGGGCCTGCCAGTTAATTTGGGAGCTAGGATTTTGGAGAAATTTTGTAAGTTCCTGTCTAAGGGGGCAGTAGGAAACCTAATGTATCCGTCACTTCTATATGGGTACATCACCTTCAGGAACCTCGAGCAAGTGAAGAACTAGTGGAGCCGTACAAGCCTTACTATTTGTCTTATCGGATCTTCAGCTCCAACAGAATTCAGGATTTACCCTGGGTCGAACATTTGGAACCAGTTGTTGAAGAAGTTGTTGAACCCACTATGGCTGTCAAATTGGAGTTGTCATTTGTGCCAATGCCTTTAACCATGCTCGATCAACTTATCATGGACCAGATTGAGAAAATAGATGGACAAATCATCCCTCTCCATGAGTGTAACACATTGGTTTCTCTCATTTCCTCACAACAAGGGAGAGAATGAGTTGCTTGTTAGGAGAAACACCACCCTTCCATTCCGCCTTTTGTCCATTCCACCTTGTGTCTTCTATCTTTTCTGTCTTAGTGTGAGCTTATGGTCCGTATGCCTTGTTTGTCTTTAGTTCTTGTATTATTGTTGCTTTATTTTAGTTCGGTCTTTGTAGTGTCTTGTTTCGAAAACTAAAAATAAAATAAAAATTGAAAAATTCCAATCATTTGTTCTTATTACTTGTCTTCTGTCTAATTCTATATTTCTGTTTTTTGTGATTCTAGGAGTGTGGTGAAGAAAGTAATTAAGGGGGGAGATTGAAAGTGCAGGATGTTAGAGACATTGTTGAAACTAATATTGCTAAAACAATGCCTGCCACATCCACGGGTCCGGGTTTATGCACTTTAGGTTTAATCGGTTAATTACAATTCTTCACTAACACTTACCTAGTTCCATGTGTGTTTAGTCTTTGTGTCTTGCACGAGTCTTCTTATATCAAGAGATACACCATCGAAATCATATCTCAATAAGAGATCAAGATCGACTGATTCTTAGAGTGAACAAGAAGCAAAGGACTCTGGGTGGTTAAGATTGTGTGGACCCTTGAAGATAATGATAAGCAACAAAACCCATGGGCTTGATCTGGTCAGATTGAACATCTATAAATACAAGATCGAGCTCATCGTAAAGGGCACTTTGTGAAAAGCAAGAACCCATTGCTATAGCATAGTCTTCACGGTTTACTAGTCTTTGTAATCTTCTAGCTAGGTCTTCTCGATAGATAGATTTAGAATAGGGTTTTTCTACTCTGACTATTGTTTTGTGGTTCAAGGTCTTTTGAATCTTTTTGTACATCCATTGCTTATTTTAGTGGATATTTGCCGAGAGGCTTCGATAGGTATATATCTATATACCTGCTAAGATAATTTTCTTGTTGTTCTATTTATTTCCGCTGCTCTGTTTTATACTTTGTTACACGCACTATTGCACCAACATTAGTACTAACGTTAGTGAAAACATCATATTAGTACAAAAGTCACGGTCCTATATTCTTTCAATTCTGGATTAAAAACTGTTAATGATTCAAAATCTGTCAAGTCACAGTAATAAGATAAAGGGATAAATCCTAAGGAGGTCAACTTTATCTCAATAAAAACCTGTGACAAAGATTCGCAATAACAAGAGAGCACATTCCCATAAAGAACATATATAAATCTCCCCATAAAACCAAAACCAAAAACTCTTAGAAGTCACATAGTAGGAAAAAGCACGAAGATTTTCAGATATGTTCATCAAATAAGCAACAAGTAAAACCAATGTTGACCAGAATGTTGACTCAACAATGATTACAACATTGGAAAATCAGACCACTCTTATTATAAGTCAGCCAGTCACTAAGCCCTATGGAATGTAGATCTGATTAACACCACTGATGCTGGAGGCATGATGGAGTGGGATAGAATGCAACATGAAACACATCTAACATTGCCCCAAAAAGTAAATACAATGAAACAATAGCATGTGGTATTTTTTAATTGCACGGTGAGTATGACACATATTGAATGCAGGCAACCGAAGCCCCATACACCCTAACAGTATCAAAAACTCTATCAGTAAAAGAGGTGTGCACATAGGAATGAATGCAGGCAGCCGGAACTCCATACACCCCAGTATCCCAATGCATGCACATTATCCGCGTCACCTTTATAGAATCCTCCTCAAGAAAACAATCACACCGAATGCGGGCAGCCGGAACCCCACACACCACAATATAAAGTAGTAGACTGTATCTAGTAGGTCCAGTGCACAACCATAAATAGCAAAGGGGGAAATATCAAATGCGAATCAAGGTAGAAGAGTAAAAAAGCCATAAAACATCATCAATGGATTTTTCATAGATCAAACACCCAAGAAACTCAATTTCAACCTTTGTTTCAATTAGACTTTCAGACCCTAAGCATCACCACCCTAAGCTTTTAAACTGGGAACAAACACAGACAACACAAGAGCACATCACATAGAATACAAATAAAAATAGTATCACTAAAAGACAGACTGCCAATGTTGACCGTGATGTTAAGTCAACCATGCAGTTAACAATGCAAATCAGATTGTGCACATACCAAGAGACCTGCGTAGACTAAAGAATCTCTCTTTATCTAGTTGTTTGGTAAAGATATCTGCTAGCTAGTTTGTGGTTTATATATGCTCTATGTCAATGACTTACATATTGATCATGTCTTTTAGAAAATGATGCCTAATATCAATGTGTTTAGTGAGTGAATGTTGAACATGGTTCTTAGATGTATGAATGCTACTAAGGTTGTCACAAAACATCAAGAGGGTATAACTTTCAAGATCATAATCATGCAGCATGTTTTTCAACCAAATGAGTTGAGACACAAAACTCCCAGCTGCAACATATTCAGATTCAGCAGTAGAAAGTGACACACAATTCTGTTTCTTGCTATACCAAGACACAAGATTAGGACCAACATAAAAGCAACCTCCACTAGTAGATTTTTTATCATCAAGATCACCAACCTAGTCAGAATCACTATATCGCACTAGATTAGTGTTTGAATCACATTCAAACCATAATCCAAATTAACAGTTCCTGACACATACCTAAGAATTCTCTTTATAGCAGTTAGGTGAGGGATTTTAGGGTTGGATTGATACTTGGAATAAACACAAACTGAGAACATGATATCTGGTCTGGTGGCAGAGAGGTATAAAAGGCTTTCGATCATTGATCTGTACAATGTTGGGCAACATCTTCCCCAACATCGATCTTGCTGAGTTTGACGGTAGTACCCATTGGAGTGCTGTAGGGTTTTGTAGTGTCCAATCCAAACTTTTTGATCAGATTCATAGCATATTTCTCCTGAGATAGAAACAGACCATCCTGTCTTTTCTAAATTTGCAATCCAAAAGAAGAAACTAAGTTCTCCAATCATACCATTTCAAATGTACCTGTCATAGCTTGAACAAACTTATCTACCATGGTAGTGTTAGTTGAACCAAAACTATATCATTAACATAGGTATGAACAATGCAAAGAAATTTTCCTGTCCTTAGGATAAACAAAGTGTGATCTCCCTCCCCCGTTTAGAAGTCAAAGTCAACTAAGAATTCTGTCAACCTAGTACAATAAGCACGGGTGGCTTAGTTTAGACCACACAAAGTATTTTCTAGTTTGAACACATAATCAATGTGACATGGACCTTCAAAACCTTTAGGCTGTTCCCCATAGAATTCTTCATCAATATAGTCATTCAAAAAAACACCATTAACATCCATTCATTTTAGTTGAATTGTCAAGCAACATGCAATGGCTAAAAGAAGTCTAATGGATTCTAATCTAGCAATAGGATCATCTATCTAGTAGGGATCTTTTAAAGATTCATTCACATTCTTGGGTTCAGAATGAGAAACAATGCAAGAAGAACTTACAAATTGACAGAGTGTAGCATACCTGACCATTTTCTTGTAGTTCTTTCTAATGTTACCTCTTAAAGTCCTTCCACTTGAGGTTCCAATCACTTGAGCGTTGGGACTATCTCGTCGAATCCTAGGTGGGGGATCTCTCCTTACATTGTCCAGAGAATTTGTCTAAGGTTCATGTTTAGGAGCAGTTTCAGAATCATTTGACAGTGTTTCAGATTCTTCCACAGGAATAGCATCATCAATTGTGCTTTCATTCTGCAATGTTGAACTCGATGTTGAGTCAACATTGTTGTTAACATTGACACTGTCTCCTTGAACTACAACAGTGAACTTAGGTTCAGCTTCTAGTTCTGGTTCAGTACCTATATTTTCAGAAGTAGTACGTGTTTCCTACGTTGTACTTATTTCTTTGTTTTTCTGTGCAAATGGCTTAGCATCATCAAAAGTAAGATTCACAGATTCTTGAATGGTTTGGGTCCTTGGATTATAAACTCTAAAAGCATGAATATTGAAAGAATATCCAATAAAGATACCTTTATCACTTTTCACATCAAACTTACCTAGATGTTCTCTATCATTGAGAATATAGCAAGCACAACCAAAGACATGAAAGTATTTCAGGCCACAATATAGTAGAGAGTATTGAAGCTAGCATGCAATTTATTGAAAGACTCAAAAGTTTCAAAATTTTATTTTAAAAAGTTCACCCAAGTAAATCTAGAAAAATCGTCAACAATGACAATGATGTACTATTTACCTCCAAGACTATCAACTTCAATTGGACCCCTGAGATTCATATGCAAACGTTCAAAGGAATTAAATGTACTTCTTTGTTGTCCTTCAGTTTGTTGAGAGGGATGCATTGCTCTAGTGTGCTTACCACTTAGACAAGCTCCATGTTTGATGGGTTTCACAAGATTCATGTACTTCACATGTCCAAGCTTCTTGTACCAGATTTTCAGCATCATCATTTGCTGCAAGGTTGCAGTTTTGAGAGGTGGTCATCACATTGCAGTTGTCACGAGTCCTTGTACCTATCATAACAACCTTCTGATGTGCTCAAGTGTAAACTAGACAAGAGAATTTATCGAATTTAACTTCTAAGTAATTATCACACAAATGGCTTATGCTCACAAGGTTAGATGTTAAGCCTTCAACTAGCAAAACATTCATAAAATTAGGATATCCTTCAATGAAGAGAGTTCCTTTTCCAAGAATTTTCTTTTGTATCCTACACCATAAGTCACTAATCCACCCTTTTGAGAAAGATAGTTTGCGTGATGCTTGGGATTGCCATTCATGTGACGTGAGCATCCATTTTCAAAGTACCATTTTTCTATATCATTAAAAGAATTAGCAACAGAAAAAGCAACATTGCAAATGATCTTTTTCCTAGGAGTCCATACTCTCATATGCTAATTTTTAGGATATTTCTGAGTAATACGACTACTACCTAAAGGAGCAGGAGTATATGTAGAAGTATCAAAACAAACCTTTTCAGTACCTTCCCCTGTTAACTTCAATGTTGACTCAACATTTACCTTGATATTGTCAATTCTAGGACTTTTTTACTTGGATGTTGACGCAGCATTGGTGTCAATACTGGGATTGTCACTTTCTTCACAAGTTCAGTTTGAGTTACTTCCTCAGAGATAGTCTTATCAGAGTTTTGCTCAGTACTGGAACTTTCTATCTTACACTTTATCAGATGTTGTAGGTATACAAAGCAGTGGGGTTTCTTATGACCGGATTTAAGACAGTGTTGACGCACAAAGATTTTCTTACTCTTTTCGTTGTCAAAAATATGTGCATTGACCAATTCAGAAAGGGGTTTAACTTTTTCTTTAGATTGAGAGTTACCTAAATCACTTTTGCAGTTCATGTCACACCCAATTTTCTTTTCAAAGGAAGAACTATAACTACCTGTGTAACCTAGACCAGTGGTGTCATCATTGTACATATCAAGCATGTCATTAAGTTTAGAAGTAGAAGTGTTCCATTTAGAGATTACCATCATTTCTTTGTCAAGTTTAGCAGTTACCTTGTATAATTCAACATCCTTTTTAGTGAGAGAAACTTCAAGCTTGACATTGGTGGATTTCAGGCCATCATTCTCCTTTTCTGTTTTCTGCGAGAATTTCTTTAGTTTTTTAAATTCTTCTAGGAGTCCTTCATACATCTGTTGAAGTTCTTCAATCAGCTGTTCATCAGTGAGTTCTTCCTCAAAGGAGATATCTGTATCAAAGTCAATTGAACCATGCAGAGACAAAAACTAGTAGAAACTGATTCATCAAGGTTAGTCCAGAAATGAGTTCACAGTACTGTGAATCATCATAGTCAAAGAAGACTTCCTTCATCATTCTTGACTTGTCATTGTTGACACAACAATGGTCAGTAACATTGTCTAGGACAAAGAGCAGAGCTTTGGCATGAGCATCAGAATCATCTTCCTCCTGTTCATCACCTGAATCATCACAGAGACATGCCAACATATTCTTTTTCCCTTCTCAAAGGGTGTTGGCACATTCACATTGATAATGACCCCAACCTTGACATTCATAACATCTAACTTTGCTCAGTTGTTCAGGACTAATCTTAGAGCTAGAGTTAGATTTTTCAGTTCTTCTAATCCCTTTACTGGCAAAACCTTTGTCAACATTTTTCCTGAATTTTAGTTTAGTAAATTTTGACACAAGATTGTTCTAGGTATCATTAGGCATATCATCAGAGTCATCACTTCTAACATGTTCAGGCTCAATTACTTTGGCTTTGAATTTAGAATGAAGAACCATACTGCGGGTTTTATTACCTTTTCTTTCATTGTACTTCGTCTCAAACTTTCTTAGATTGTTCATTAAAGTCTAAAAGTCCAAAGTATCCATGTTTTGAGTGTCTTCTAAAATAGTAACTTTAGTGTCAAATTTTGCAGAAAGACACCTTAAAGCTTTGGAAATTAATTGTTGATTTGAAATAGCATCGCCAAGTTGTTGAATATTATTAGACATAGTCATAAGTTGCTAAAGTAAGACTCAATAGTTTCTTAATCAACCATTCATAAATTTTCAAACTTAGACCAAAATATGCGAAGTTTAGTTTGTTTAATACTATCATCACCTTCACAATGCAATTGAAGTAAATACCAAGCTTGTTTACCAACGGTGCAGTTTTGAACAATTTTAAACATGTGGGCATCAACATGACCAAAGATAGCATACAAGGCTTTTTTTATTTTATGAGCTTAAGAGATACTGACCATGATTGAATTGTTCTTCAGTAATTTGCACAATATCACCATCCTCATCAGGTCCTTCAGTAGGCCATAAATAGTCTTCCACAATCGATCTCAAAGCACGAACTTCAAGAGCCTTGATATACTTCCGCATCTTTGATTTGCCACAAAGTGTAGTTTGACCCATCGAGCACAGGTGGTTTGTTGACAATTGAGTAGGTGTCCATTATAGCAGTACCAAATCCAAACACCATAAATTAGGTGGCTGGCTCTGATGCCACTTGTTATAACAGTTGGACCGAGATTGGAACTTAAACGCTGGAATAATAGACAATGTTGACTACAATGTTGAGTCAACACTGTCTTCAACACTAGAAGAATAAACTGCAGCAGATAATCAATGTTCTTCTATAAACCAAGACAATATATAAAATATATACTGGCAGTGTCATATGCAAAATTTCTACAAACAGTAAAGTAGAATTATTAAAACGGTGCTTTAAATCATTCACAGACGATTGACTAAACACCAAAATTAGTCCTAGAATAAGTGTAGTGAAAGTCCTATTCTAGTTGAGAATTCTTCTTGATGGAATCACAAAGACTAGAAGAAATAAGAAACCTAACAAAGAGTAAAGATCAATAATGATGATCGATGACAGGCTTAAGTCGTTGTGGTCGAAATCCTCTTGATTATATAGCGGTCAGCATTCTCTAAGTAGAAGAGAGAAAGGATTTATCAAAGGCAACTTTCCTTGTTCTTGTTTTCTTCAATATTTGTTTAGAAGCAAATTTTCTTAATCTGATATTCTTCAATGTATATTTCCTTCTTGCATTCTTCTTGAAATATTCTTTCCAAACAGCATATGTCTCCGACTTCAAGTTTTCAGCAGTTCAATGTAATCTTCATTGTTGTCAGCAATGTTGAAACCTATAGTACAACATTGAAACCACAACCTTCAGATCAAAGATATTCTTCTTTCAACTTCCAACTTTATGCATTCTTTTTCTTCTTTCATATATTCTGAATTGATCGATCTCACATGAAGAAAAGAACATTATGTTGTATCTGTAATTGTTAGAAAATATTTTCAAGATTATCTTAAGAGAATCTTTATTTCCTTGAGTCCATGTGTTCACAAACTCTTTCCTCCTTTATTTAGATTTCATTACTTGAGCCCAAAGTAAATCAAACTCTTTCGTTATTCTTCCAGCAAGTGTGACTACTTCCAACAAATGTGAATATTGATCAAACATGTTTGTTTGCTTGAATTATACAGATATTTCAAATTCACTATAGCCCATTGATTCATTTTGATCCATTTATCATGTCAAAGCCAAACTTTTTTTTTCCTACAAAATATTCATAGAAAAACAATTACAAGCATTCAACCGGTTATGTTACGAAGAAAGGACGAATAAACAAATCAAGTGCAATATAAAATACACTTTCAATCTCTCCCTTAATTCTTGCCTTTCTTCACAGAAACCTGTAATGTAGTTAGTAGGAAAATACAAGACAATATAAAACAACTCCTCCTTGCTTCAAGAACTCCCCCTTAATGCAAAGAACAAAGAGTACAAACATTCTCCCCCTTTTTGTGAGGAGTTCTTTGAACAAAAGACACCAATCATGGTAATCTGTTGAGGACCTGCAGACAAAGTACCTACATAGAGAATCGATGTTGACTCAACATTATAGTCAACACAGACAAAGGTGGAAGTAGCAGAACCAGGATTAGATGATGAATCAACCTTAGGGCAGTCACCAGGAATATATGTTGGATCAGATGGAAGGCAGTATAGGTTAAAAGTGGATGATGGCTTTTGTTTGTGGAGATAGTGGGGTTAGTGGTCTTTTTCTCCATGTAACTGAACACATTATGGTTTCGCCAAGAATTAACCTGCAAGTATATATCAAAGCACATTACAAATTGCACACAACTGTTAATTCAGGATTAAAAATTGTTAATGATTCAATATCTATCAAGTCACAGTAATAAGATAAAGAGACAAATTCTAGGGAGGTCAACTTTTATCTCAATGAAAACCTGTTACAAGATACGCAATAACAAGAGAGCACATTCCCACAAAGAACATATATAAATCTCCCCCTCAAACCCAAACCAAAAACAAGTAGAAGTCACAACCAATGTTGACATGAATGTTGACTCAATAATGATGACAACATCAGAAAATCAGACCACTCTTATTGTAATGATCGGGATCCGAGCAGAATATTTTAATAATATTTTGAGTATAGTTCATGACGGATTAGTAAACTGTTAGTTCGCCAACGAGTTTAGGTGAATTAAAATTTAAGATAACTTTAGAATTGAGTCGATT
>JAYMSP010001497.1:0-31484 GCA_036897095.1 Plantago elongata | reverse complement strand
GTAAGATTGCGGCCAAGAAATGCTGAAGAGTCTGTGGCCGATGCAGACTTTGCAGATTGCGTTGAATTACAGCCAGAGGTTACTAGATTAAAATAACGTATTGTTGTTCTATGAAAATCTTATACCTGCACATATGATAAATCTCGCAGCTCCTAGTGAATTGAGCATGATTTTCGACATGACTTGGCTTTTGCAGCTTAAAAGATTGAAACTACGGAAAAACAACTGGGACTCAGACACTTACGAATTTGATGAGGTTCTCACAGAATATGCATCTCAGAAACGTGTCTATGAAGTCGTTGCAAAGCCTGTAGTTGAGGTTAATTATTTGAAAACCTTCCATTTTTCTCTTATTTTAATCCGATCATTCAGTTTTAACCAGGTGCATGGTATTCAGTAACTTTATATACCAGTGAAATTGCTTCACCAGTTGCATTATAATGTTTGGCCTAAACATTTTCTGGGGCATTGATTTCACCATCTTTGTAAGGGGTAGTACCGTAGTAGTTCAGGATGGTTTGGGACGTTTTCAATTAGATGTGAAGTGACCTGCTACCATGGTTGGTCTTCCATCCAGAATGGCTAAATATTTCCACCGGGATGGGGGTGTTCTAACACATATATCTTGCCTTTCCAGCTATGTGGCTCCACTTGATTATATCATTAACTGGCTAATATTCTAGAAAAGATGCTTAGTTTAATGATCTAGTCTATTATTATTATTATTATTATTATTATTATTATTATTATTATTATTATTATTATTATTATTATTATTATTATTACTGCTATCGTCGTCATAATAATTATTACGTATTAGTTTTACTATTTTTATTTTAATTATCATCATCACCATCAGCATCATCTAGGGCTGTGTATGCAGAACCGATGCTATTGACGTTGATATGCCACATTGGCCAAATCATTAACCTATGTTAACTTCTATTCTTCTACAAGTGACTTGTATTTTTTCTCAACTTATTTTGCGAAAGAACTCACTTGATAACTCATTCCTTTTCTTTGTTCTTCTATGTTCTAGAGTGTGTTAGATGGTTACAATGGGACAGTTATGGCATATGGTCAAACTGGTACTGGGAAAACTTATACACTTGGGCGGCTTGGTGATGAGGACACCTCTGCTCGGGGTATTATGGTTCGTGCGATGGAGGATATACTTGCAAATGTCTCTCCAGAATCTGATTCTATATCTGTCTCCTACTTACAGGTCAGCACAAAATTAGAAATGATTGTACAATTAGTCTTTTTTTTCCCCTTTCCTTTAGTGAGGTTTAAACCATCTTTTAATCTTAAATTCTATTTGCTTTCTTATAGCTGTATATGGAGTGCATTCAGGACCTACTAAATCCTGCAAATGATAACATAGCCATCGTTGAGGACCAAAGAACTGGTGATGTTTCTTTGCCTGGGGCAACAGTCATGGAGATCAGAGACCAGCAAAATTTCATGGAGCTCCTACGTGTGGGTGAAGCTCACAGAATTGCTGCTAACACTAAACTGAACACTGAATCTTCTCGCAGTCATGCTCTTCTCATGGTGAACAACAAACAAGCTTTTCTATTTCGCTGAATCATCTCCATTTCCTCTTGCTATTATTCAACATTAACATGCACTTCTTTTGCCATTATTAATTAAATATCTGGTTATTCTACTGGCATTTCTTTTCAGGTACAAGTCAAGAAGTCAGTGGTAGACAGAGACGTGGATTTTTCTTCAGAAGTTCAGAATCGTTCTCATTTAAGGCCGACTCTGCTGCGAAAAGGCAAATTAATTGTTGTAGATCTCGCTGGTTCTGAGCGCATTCACAAATCAGGTGGTTTGCTGATTCTCTGATTGTTCTAATGTGAAAACTGAACATGTCCTCTAGATTTCATGATTTGATATCTTACTGTATATCTTGCTTCCGATTGTTGTTTCCATTTTCTTTTAAATTCCAGTTAATTATATAGAACCTGCTCTATGCTCTTCCACGTTTGATAGAATCTAAACCAAATCAACACGAGCTATCTCCTTTCCCAATCAAATTCGCCAACTCAAAATGGATTCAATTAATTAATCTAAAGTCTAAAGCAACCAAATAGCTGTATAGTGCCTTCTGCTAATGGTGATCACTAAGACCAGAGTCCCTCAAGGATACCAAGCAGCAAGTTTCTCTTTGAATTTTTTGACTGAGTCCTATTTGTTTTACAAGGATACATTACCTGGCAAGTTGTGTTTTGATGTGTAACCCATCATTTTACTGGTGATGTTGTGTATTTCTTTAGTTTAGTTCTTGGACTTTAAGAACTCTTCTTGCATTTTTTATTGATACAAATCAAATCCTTTGGTAACTTTTGTTTATCTTATGAAATAATATGGGGATTACAGGAGTACGCTCCGTGCCGGGACTATAAGTTTGGTTTTAAAAGACAAATTTGTCAACAATTTTCTCATTAAATCTGAGACTGCCTTTTGCCATGCACTATATTGGCGCCCATAGTTCTGGAGTTCAAGATTTATATAGAGTTTTGTTTAAACTATTTAAATTTTGATTATTCTCTGAAAGTTCTTTGTTTTTAATGTTTATTGAAGGAAGTGAGGGACATATGTTAGAAGAAGCCAAGTCTATTAATCTTTCACTTAGTGCTCTGGGAAAATGCATAAATGCATTGGCGGAAAACAGTCCACATGTCCCTGTTCGGGATTCAAAGCTTACAAGACTTCTGAAAGATTCATTTGGAGGTAAGTTTCCTATCTATTGTATTCTATGCTGAGAACGACCTTCCAGACAGCAAGGATTTTTATACTGAGAAGTGAACGTCAAAGTAACTTCTTCCATTTCCTCGAGCTCGAGCCACTATTTCTGAACAGTGAATTGTATATTCGGTAGGTACTTCAAGAACCTCATTAGTTGTCACAGTCGGTCCATCACCGCGGCATCGATCTGAGACTATGAGTACTATATTGTTTGGTCAAAGGGTGAGTCTTAACTCTAGAAATGTGTTGTTACTAGTTACTACACAAGCAGGGCTCAATCTCTTGCTCTTTTACAGGGAATTATAACATCACTAGACATTCTTCATTTCCATAATATTTTATTTTTAATGCAATATGTTTTAAAAGAAAATGTTCTGATTTCTGCAGGCTATGAAAGTGGAAAATATGCTGAAGATCAAAGAAGAATTTGATTACAAGAGTCTCTCCAGAAGACTGGAGATGGAAATTGACCGACTTATTTCTGAAAATGAAAGACATCAGAAGCTCTATGAGAATGAAATTGAGAGAATCAGATTAGAAGCACAGAAGCGCGTTGCTGAAGCTGAAAGGAAATACGTGGAGGTTTTAGAGGTACATACATGCTTCTGAATGTCAGCATATTTCCCTATCTACTTGCAATTTTATTATAATTTTATGCAAATACGTTGCTTTAAGATGAGTATTGGCTTCCCATTTACCATTGTACAATCTTATGCACATGGAAAAGTACAATAAAAATGTCAAAAAGCTTTAATATCTTGTTACGGCTATTATGAAAGTTTGGCTACACTAACATTTAGCCAATGCTCTTACAGCTATGGGTTTGTCATATTGCACATGATATATCTGTTAGGATTCCATGGGCTGGAGCAGTTCAAGATTAACTTGGAATTTTTTCTGCAAGATTATCTTATTCACCAAATCTCCCAACTATTATCTTCACACGTTTTAGAATTACACATCTTATCCAGTACTTTTAACTCTTATGCACACATTAACACATAATTTCGACCTTCAATGCATATTATGTTATTTGATAGACCTACTCATCCAACAACTTCTGTTAGTTCTTTTACCACCTAAGCTCTGAGAGGGGGGGGGGGGGGGGGTGGATAGAGGACTATTCCTAACCAAATATAAATAAATAGTAAATGGAAACAAACAAAAATGTCTGTAAATAGTGGGTATCAAAGTAGGAGATATAAATGAGTAAACAGTGTAGGAAGTTTTTTGAGAGAATCAGGGAAATAATTAATCAGGGAGATGAGTGCTATGTTTGAAAATAAATGGGTATTGAAAGTGTTACTAAATAGATGTGTAGGATCGTACTTTGCCATCTTTTGAGTGAGCATTTATTACTGGACATACAAAAAAGGAAAGTGAGTATCTAATAGTGGGACGGAGGGAGTATCTCTTTATTCACGAAATGATAACAGAAAGATATGTACAATTGGATATATACCCTAGTATGTTTAACTTGAAATAAATTGTTTACTGAGATAAGGCTTTTAGTGCCCTGTGATCATGGATAAATATGGTGTACTCAAGGGTAATTGGTGAGCTATTGAGTGCCATGGTTCTTCTAGGGTGAGCTTATGAATTCATTAGCAAGAGATGGCATAACCTTCATGGAAAATTAGATTGGACGTAGGTGATGCTGTGTTGGTCGTGTCTAAAATTTTGTACAGTTGTTACTTTGCACTCATTTTATACAAATCATCCATAAGCCTTTAAACTTGGTGATGGAGTTTGATAACAGAAACATCTGTTAGAATCTGTCATTTAGAAGGGATCTACTTGAATTTGAGGTATTAGACTGATGGCCTATAACGCTGAATTACACATCAGAATTGGCGAGACGGATGGGAGCAGATGGTCTTTATAAACAGATGGGTTTTCTGTGGAAAGAGTTATTTAACTTATGGATTCTTCTTTAGAAACAAATTTCACTGTGAATATTAATTGGAGAAGTTAATTGTGCCCTAGAGTGTCCATCCTTTTAATATGGACATTGTTTTTTTATGTTATGGAGTGGTGCTTGATTCCTAACATATGAAGTTGAATCCGTTAACCTCCTCCTTCTTCATTGTGAGGTAGCTCAGCTATTGTGGTATTATATTGGGATGCAATCTGCAGTTTTCAATGCCAAGTAAGGTGGTTGATATGCTCTGAGTGTAGGGAAATTTTTTTGAAGATAATGATAGGATTATTTGAAATCTTATGCACAATTATTATTTGGTGCATTTGGAATGACAGAAATAATAGATATGCTTCGAGGATATTACGAGCCCAGACTATAACACTCTAGATACTTTCTATGGGTTGTCACTTTTCTGGTTAAATTTCAAGAAATAATCCCAAACTTAAAGTTAACAAAATGGGTCTACAATCAGTCTGCAGTAACATATAATTAAATTATTGCAACTTGAATCTATCTTTTGACTTATAGAATGGCTAATCAAGAGTTGTGGTCATGTTTGTATTTGGTTCCATATACTCTTACCTTATCTGATATGATCTGCTTACTTTTTATTGGATCTTTTCTGATTTTCATATTAGGACGAAAAGACTAAATGTCAGATGGAATATATGGAGTCAATAAAGAAGCTCGAGGAGAAGTGGACTATCAATCAACATAAGCATGCTGCTAATGGGGAGGTAATCTTGCCCTTTGTTTTTGTCAAAGGTTGCAGTCATATCTCAATATACTTTAAATCGCATCTTCTGCTTTTGGCGCATCCTTGTGTTTTGGCTGAGAAAAATGAAGTTTGGTAGTATGGTTAGACCAGAAAACAACTCTGAAGTTATGGCTTTTAGATGGCAAATCATGTTATGGGATGATAATATTTCTCACTGGATAGTGATAAATGTTAGCACACGGCGCATTCTCTAGTTTGTTCACCCACCAATTCGATATAGTTCATTGCTGCAAGGAAAAGTGTCACCACCTCCACACCCATGATGCTACTTTCAATATAACCTTGCTTTCTACAGATTCGTTTGGGGGCTGGCAGGGAAGAAGTTTCCGAACTTAAAAAAATGCTCAAGGTCGCTGAAGAGGAAATCTACAACTTAAAAAATCAGCTAATCAAGTATTCAAGGGTGGAGGTAAGTTTTCATTGGAAATGAGATTCCTTGCGACTAACTATTTATTTAAGCTGTTTTTCTGATCTATTCTTATAATTCGTCTGCGTAACAAATTGATATTCTATAGGTACCAGATGGCGACAATGATGGTTTTGAAATGCAGATAGCCCTAGAAGAGGAGAATCGAGAGAAGAAAAAACTTGAAGAAGAAGTTAAAATTCTAAGAAGTCAACTGACACAGTTGTCTCTGGAAGCTAACCAAGTATGTGGTGTAGCATGTGCATGCATATATATACTCATCTACACAGTACACACAAACACATGATTGTGTATATCTATGTAGGTCAGTAGATGTATATATGTGGGTGTATTGACGTAATTGCTATACGGGGTTCGATTCTTCACCTTCACTTCTCAAATCTTTTCTTGTAATGAAAGGGATTCTTAGTATTTCTTTTCATTCTGGATAAACCTGTTGCTAAGCCTCAAAATGTGCTCCCCTCTTTTGGACTTATAGAGCGTCACAGTATGACAATGATAAATGGGGGCTAAAACGAATAGTCTTTTTTTGTTTGCTCTTCATCTAATGTTTTGTACCTAAAATGCATTTTTGTGTTTATGTGATTTTGACACAATAGGCTAGAAATTATTCGGAGAGGGGTAGCTCTTGTAACCCCCTGAATGGTCTAGATTGCTCAAGTCCACTTAATCATCTGCGGTCTAGAGATAGTAGCAATGGAGATAGAGCATCAATCACAAACCTCCATGAACAAGGTAATGCAGATCCGCATTTTTAATTTTCTTCTTCTAGAAATCTATTCAAGCTTTATACTCATCAAGTGTAAATCTGGCAGTTGGGTTGCAAAAAATATTGTCCTTGCTCGAGTCAGAGGATGCCAGTGTTCGAATTCATGCTGTAAAAGTTGTGGCAAACTTGGCTGCTGAAGGTATCTATGGCTCTGTTACTGTTCCTGCTATGCGTACCTCATCATTTTGGTCCAGGATTTCATAACATTAGTAAAATCAATAAACATCAACTTTTTATTGATCTTTATATAATGAATGAAATACATTTAAATAAATATATCATATATATATCAATTTCTAGTACAGGGATATGCTTATTGAACACTGCTATCTGCTTGTTCGTATCATGATCGATATTACATTTTTTGTTGAAAAAATTATGCACACTTATGCTTTACAGAAGCAAACCAGGAAAAGATTGTCGAAGCTGGTGGTCTCAGATATCTGTTGATGCTTCTGGGTCGCTACGAGGATGAAACTACTCGTAGAATTGCAGCAGGCGCAATAGCCAACCTTGCTATGAATGGTACATCAGTACATCTATTTTCTTCTTTATTTTCTTTTTAGTTTTCGTTCTGTTTTCTTCTTCCCACCTTTTTGTATTTTTTTGCTTCCCTTGTTATTATTTCTCTTAATGGAACCTGTGTATTTCTCTGACTCAGAGGCTAATCAAGAACTAATAATGGCACAAGGGGGCATTGGTCTCTTAGCAACAACAGCCACTGATGCTGAAGATCCGCAGACTCTACGAATGGTCGCCGGAGCAATAGCCAATCTATGTGGAAATGGTAGAAATTTTTTCCTGACAATACCTAATTAGTCTCCACTCTCTTCCTTTCTTGGTCCTTGGTATTAGCCATTGTCATGTGTCTGCCATTGTTGCTTACGTAATTTGATTATACAAGGGCTCCAGTGTTTAAAGTTTAAACTCTAATGGGAAGTGGTTTTTACAGTTATATCTGGTTGTCTTCGTGAAGTATATCTATCAGACTGTTATTCACTTGGCTTCCTGATTTATCAAAAATATCTTCCACAGAATATAAATCCTCTTCTATATTTTAAACCTCAATCCCTTGTTTTCATTTGAACTGGTTTAGAAGCCAGTTAATTCTTTATATACAATCAAACTATCCAAATGCATGTAACTTTCAATCCAATGCAAAATGTTTTTGTGTGGAAAGCCTTTGGAAAAAACATTTCCTGAATTTCTTTGATCAACATACGAACGTGATCTATGAATTCAACAATCCTAATACCTATTCCATTTTGGTTCTCTAGAGTTTCTTTTTAATATGTCATCTTTGTGCACATTCTCTCTCATAGATAAATTGCAAACGAGGTTAAGGTCAGAAGGTGGTATCAAAGCGCTGTTAGGAATGGTGAGATGTAGACATCCTGATGTTTTGTCCCAAGTTGCCCGTGGCATTGCAAATTTTGCAAAGTGTGAATCCCGAGCATCTAGTCAAGGTAACTGAAATTTGTTTAAAGCTCTCTATTAATACATATCGTAAATTGTTAACGTGACTTGTTCATCTCTTTGTAAAGAAATAATATATGTATTCAACGGGCAGACCACCTTATACACCAGCTCAATGAATATCTATTTTGGAACTGTTCTAGAGATGTAGAAATGGTATTTAACATGTGTAATGATTTCCTTTTATCTGCTGGTACATCAGAGTGAACTGATTTTTAAATGTAGATGTATGCATTATAATCTGTGTTTTGATGGATATGATGCAACCTTCAACCAAGTTAAGCTGTCTCTAAGGGCATTGACATAAATAGAATCCATCACCCCGACTGCAGTTGTTCGACTTACATTACTTTTTTGCATGTAATTCCCTCGCTTTCTGAAATGCCACCACGAAAATCTACTTCCCATATTCAAAATGTTCTTTATTTAAAATAAAAAAGAGAAGTATTTGATGTGGTAAAGCACTGAGAATGGAGTGAAAAAATAAGATGAGGGATTTGATGCCAGCCTCACATAACAATCCTGTTTTATCCAGTCTCTGTAGATCTGGCAATGTCACCTTGGATTCTGAACATATATTTTATGTTGTTCTTCCATGCTACATTTTGTGAATTCCCAACATTTCAACTAAAGTGCTTTATCTTGTGATGTCCCTTTGTAGGCATAAGATCAGGCCGGTCTCTTCTGATAGAGGATGGAGCTTTGCAGTGGATAGTGCAAAATGCCAACAACGAAGCATCACTGATTAGACGTCATGTTGAATTAGCACTTTGCCACCTGGCACAGCATGGTACATGTTCAGACCTAGAAAAATATAATCCTTTTTAGCTCCAAAATATTGCTGTTTCTTCTTTTGTCTTCTGCACTGATGCTACCTGCCTTTTCGTTGTCATGGCAGAGACCAATGCAAAAGACATGATTAGTGGAGGGGCTCTATGGGAGCTAGTTCGTATTTCTCGTGACTGTTCTAGGGATGACATTAGAGCTCTTGCACGTCGAACTCTGACATCAAGTTCCACGTTTCAAACTGAGATGCGGCGTTTAAGGATAGAAGTATAGATGCTAACTTCATCTCATCTTTTTTCTACGTTAATGCTGGCTGCTAACCAGGAAAAGCTCTCTAGAAATGGTAAATTAGGCGTGCGTAACATATCTGCTCTCCAGATAAGCTAAAAACAGATAAGCTGTGGGCTTTGTTTGTATATCTGTTTGATCATATGTGGTCAACTCTTGTGTGGTTAGTTACTATTACTGGCTATTAAGCTCCATTTTTGTTTGGTGGTTTGTCCACTAAACCGTTGTATATATATGAAGGAAACTAATTAAATCATTATTTTTGGTGTGAAGCTGTGTTCTTGGAAGAACTGCATGTATTGTAGTTTATGCAGAAGTGCATTACATTATGTTCAAAACGCTAATTTTTGGGTTTCATGCGGCTGCATTGTGGTACCTTCATTTTTAAAATAATATCCAAGGTGAAATTCAGTGATTGATTGGTTTAAAATTGTAATTGAATCCGTTTGAGTTGAGATGAACTGATGAATAATAACTAAATTGTAATTGAGTTGTTCAAAATTTTGTTTGGTACTGAATTGAACTTGTACATGATTTTATATGTTGAAAATTGAACTGTGATTAAATTCTGTTTTAATAAATAATTAATCAATTCTAATGATCTATTTAAATACGAAACGATCCAACTCAATCATAACTGAATTGAAATTCTAATTAAAACAGTCACTTCCGTATGGAATAACTTAATACATGATATGACAAAATGGCAGGGCGGAGCGTTGGGTGGTGGCCGGTGGGCTAGCGATTGCATGTGAATGAGGTGATAATGGTGATAGTTGTACAGTATTGGGCTGGAGTCGACGTTAACTATACGATACACTTGTTCATGTAAGTAAGTGCACGTGTAGTCCTGTAATAAACCCGGCCGGCCCACTAGTCTGATCTTACAACATCTGGTCAGGTGCACCAGTTGCAGTGTATGTTCATCATTGTTTCTGCCTGTGTCTGAAGCACCGTATCTAATCAATTCAATCACTCTTAACTGTCTTTGTCCACGACTGAATTATGTATATCATCTCAATTGTTTCGTTTTAACATTTCAAATCAACGAAATTATAATAATAATTATAAATTTTCATACTGCAGTTTCATATTAGTAACTAGAGTTTATAAAAAATAAAAAAGTGAAGGACTAATTTGGAACCGTCAGAATGTTATGCAATCTTAATGGCTTGGTTTGAATCTATGTTCGGTTGGTCAGTATCATTCACTCCCATGCTTGTCTGTCTCCTTGTCTCACTCTCACTTACTCCCACTTCCTTCTTGCAGTCAAAATTAGGACTGTCTAATTAACTTCTCTCAACTGTAAACGTATCATGTTATCTTCTTGGAAATTGGACTTTTGTTTGTTCTTATTATTCATGATTGTTTCCCGCTACAAAGATGAAATATCTTTGCTAGATGTGTGTTCAAGTGAACATCATACTAAGCTTGTTTGGATAGACTATTAGAATTGAGATAGTCTAGAAGAAGATTAGGGGATGTTTAGAAGAACATTTAAACAGGTCTATTTGTCTCGATGAATAGTGATTTGGCCTAAAATACACTTCAAATACTCTCATTTCAATTTCATTCCAAACACAATTTCACCAAAACTCATCCAAATACACATTCAAATTCTATACCAATCAGCCCCTAGAATTTTTTTTTAAATTTCATTTTTTTACATTAAAATCATATATGATAAATAAAATTTTATCAGACGACGTGAAAATTTACAATCCTAAATAAAAATTCATAGACCTTAAATAAAAATTCATAAATGATGTAAAAACTCATAAACCCTAAATAAAAACTCACTAAATAATACGTAAAAATCAACAGACACTGAATAAAAATTCACATACAATACGCAAAAAGCAGAATTTACATATCTAATTGAAAAATCGCTCTTTCCCTAGACTTTTTGTAATTATAATTGGCTAACTATTTACTAATTAGAATTCAATTACAATTTAATTCTCATTCAATTCAATTCTCAATATACGTAAAACTCTATACGATTTCAATTTTATAGCAAACACAATTTTTAACAACTCAATTACAATTTAGTTACTATTCATCAATTCAAACGGATTCAATCACAATTATAAACCAAACAATCACTAAAAAGTCAAAAATTCTCTCATACTTGAATATCATCAACTAGGAGGTTGATTGTCATGGCATTTGAATGGAAATTTTGGTGAAATTGTGTTTGGAATGGAATTAAAATTAAGGTATTTGAAGTGTATTTTAGACAAAATTATTGTTCATTAAGTCAAACAGGATCCTTTAAATGGCTGGCCAATCAGCCCCTAGATACTTCTTTGAGAATTTAGTACATTACAAGCAGGCTAGCTTTTAGATGCCTACATATATACCTTTATATCGGTGTTGCACTTCGCATTGTATCAATATATTTAAATAAACTCCGTTTACAAAATTTGCATTGAAATCTAATAGAAAATACTTTAATCCAAACAATTGTGGATTGATGTACTAAGTTAAATCGTTTTGATTTGTATCTGAATGAAACTTCAGTTACTAAATTTTGAGAAAGACTACTAATTACATGAGATATTTATTAAGTATATTATAAATTAAAAGGTCAGATAATTTATAAGGATGTTCTGATATAATCTAACTGAGCCAACTTCTCAGTTGAACTTAAATTTTACTCTCGATAAGAGACTCATTTAGACCTTGTTTGTTATATTTATGTAGTGGTCATATCTTTACTCAAATCGAATATCTCGTACATAAAAATTTCAATTTCAGTTAAAAATGATCAATCAAATTCTATATCAATCGGTCTCTGGTCCTCTGCAGTTTAGTTTGTACTCAAGTTTAAAATACGATTGAATTTTTGTTGCATAAAATCTCAGAACTATATTTTGCTATCTGTCTACTGTCAAAATGATCAGAAACATGCATGGACTGCAGAGATGAAAATGACCAGAGATAAAGCAATGTCTTGTTTTCTTTTGCAGGAAGGAAGTCATACCAAATATCATTGTCCATTCCACCTATCTCAGCTTCTACAAGAAAGTTGCAGGAATTTTCAAACTATTCCACCAGAACACAAGGAAAAATAAAGAAGGGAGGTATTGTAAATTTGATAATATCATTTCCAGTGCATTTCTGGGAGTTGTAACAAAGTGAATTTTAGAGAGTGGAGTTTGGATTGTGTCGTTGATAAAATGAGTTGTATTTCGAGATCTGAGTCATGATAAATAAACTCATTGTCGAACTCAGCTCACTTAAATTGAGATTAAAACCATATAGATATAAAAAGATAATACATATTCAAGCCTAATTGGTTCTATAGCAAATCAAGAACCATATTTGGCTTGAGCTCAACCATGTAGAGTATTACCAAACCTAATCAAATATTAACGAGCTAAACACTACTATTCTCCGTTAGATGATGATAAAATGAGTACTGAATTAGGCTTAATTTGATCGGATCGAACACCTATAATCGAACACCTATAATCGAGTCGATCCTTCCCTTGACTTGTTATCTAAATAGATGCATGTGTAGTAGTACTATACAAGCTACATGTTCATAAAACCATCCAGGTTGATCAAGAGAAAGAACATACATTTACATAGGAATCTGTTAAGTCCTAGTATTAATCATCACTCAGGTATCTCTATATATAAGACTATAACCTGATCAAATACATTAAACATCCTGAAATTGGAGAAGTTATTTGAGATTTTGTTAATTCCGATTAATTAAATCAAGCTTCAATCATAACATTAGACCAGCTAATTCATAAAGGTAATCGTTAAAGATTATGGACTGTTTGACTCAGAATTCGTGTTGAATTATAGCGAACTCAAATTGAATTTTTATGTGATGAAAACATTATTATGCATAATTTGTTCCTTTATATATATACATATGAATACTGCCTGCTTCATCATGAAGAAAGGTTCTACCAGTTTTTGGTTTGTAGCATCAAATATATATATGAACAACCCCAAAATATAATCATTAATACCAACTTCTTCACTACAACGCATTGTCATTATTTTTATATGTATTTCTCACAAAATTATTTTCTTCATGCATTTTTTACAATTCAAATCGAATTTTTATACACTTATTAATCAAAGAGCTAGCTTTTGATAGAATTTTCTTAAAGGAAATTTATTAAAAAAAGAAGTATATAGGTTAATGAGAACCTCTGCCATGTCTTTTAGATGATTAAGTGTAGGTTCAAAAAAAATTAGTGATCTATATTATACACCATAAATTCAACATAATTACATGACTATATAGTCTTGAAGCTCTTGATGATTATAAATTTTTCAAAAAAAGGAAATCGAGAATTATCAAGCGAAAAAGCCAATCAAACCAAACCAAAAGTGATGAAAATCATCATTTTACCAAAGGAAGATGAAAATTCACCCTATAGTAATTAATTAATTTTCCATTTTCACCATCATATTCAAAATAATAACACTAATAATAATAACAAAATGGAAATTAAAAAGAAGGGCGACCTGTAGCCCAGTAATTCGCATCAACCGGCAACGAATTCATCATACTCTGAGGCGCGACTTGTTGCTGCTGAAACAAATCTCCACCACCGCTCATCATCTGCCCTCCGCCCATTCCCGGCGGCGATCCCATCCCCCCACCACCACTCCCCGTGACCGCACTCCCCGGCGTCCTCTCTTCCTCCTCCTCCAACGGCAACCGCTCGTATGCGGCATTCCCAAACGAAGCAGCCATGATCACGACCGGCCCCGAGGCCATCAGCTGCCCCACGACCGTCCCCCCCACGACCTGCCCCTGCCCTCCCGCCAAGTATATAGTCAGCCCCGACGCAGCAGGCGGGGCTGGCGGTGGTAAAAATGACCCGGAAAGTGATAGTATCTCGAACCGCCCGTGCAGCGTAACGACTGCACCGGGCGCTGCAGGCTGTCGGAGGGTCACGTTAGTGACGGTGCCGCTTCCGCTGAGGATGCAGACGCCGCGCTGCCGGCGCGTGGCGAAGGTGGAGATGCTGTCCTGGATGTCGCAGTTGGAGGAGATTTCGATCACGTGTGACCGGAGGGCGTTCGCGCTGTCGCGGGTGATTATGATAGGGGGTTTGGGCTTGTTTTTGGACCCGGCGGGTCGGCCTCGGGGTCGGCGGGTCGAGTCGCTGCCGCTGTTGTTGTCGGTCGTCGTGGGGGGTGGGGTGGTTGTGTCGGTCGTGGGGGAGTTGTTGTTGTTGTTGTTGTTGTATATTTCATCACCCCGTTCGCGTTTTAGGCGGTTAGGGTTGTTGCTGTTGTTGTTATTGCTGTTTTGTTCGTCGTCGACGTTGTGGTTTTGGTGGTGATGGTGGTGGTGTTGGAATTGGTGGTGCTGGAGGAGGTCGCGGAATGGCGGTGGTAGTGGTCGGCCGTGAGCTAGCTGATCCATGAAGAGTACTTGAGTTGAGTGCACTTAGGTACACTTTCTAAAAGTGGAAAGTTTTGTGTTGTATAAGTTGATTGGGAAATTTTGGAGATTTGGGAGAATTAAGAGAAGTGAGGGTTTGAGGTAGAAGAAGTTATGGAGAAGGAATGAGGTGAAGTACTAGTAAGGAGCAACATGATGGACTTTTTTAAGTTCTCACTTCTCACACTATATGTGCACATTTATGTGATGGTGCTAGCTATATTAGTACTAGTTTCTACTCACTTCTCACCATGAACACATTTATGTGATGGTGCATGCTATATTACTAGTTTCTTTTCTTCTTGTTGGGTTTCTAGGTTTCTATTTGTTTCTTAGCTAGTGGGGTTTTAACCTTTTTTCTCCAATTGATAGAATGGGAAAGAGAGAGATGGGATGGTTTTGGAAAGTTACTTGGTGTTGTTTTGTATGTTAAGGGGGGGATTGATATATGTAGGTGTTAACTAGGTGTAGTATGTGTTTGGGTGTGTAGATTGGGTTCATATACAAGTGGGTTGGAAAATACTATGTGTATACCCAAATGAAATGAAATTCTACTTTGACTCTAGAATTATATATGTTGCTACTGAAAAAGTGTATATATAACCGCATTTTATATTTTTTTAATTTATTATATATTTTTAACAGAATGTATCACAAACCAAAATCACGTGTTTACAAATTAAAGACTCATGTTAAAAATATTTTAAACGGAAAAACAACGTATATAATCCACAAGAAAGATGAACTACCTATAAAATGAGCGAATATTTGTGGTACGTATATACATTATTTAATATTGATTATTAGATACTTATAACAATCGATGGATTTTTAAGTTTCAAATAAGAATATGTTAGACTATGCTCTCTCCAACTAAAACTCATTCAGTTTAGTTAAATTTCATTCATTTTAATTCAGATCAGTTCTTAGTTACATTTTGTATTATACTTCAATTCAGTTTCGTCCGGATCAGTAAATTTCAGTTGAATAGAAAACATAACCTAATTATACTATAAACTAATTCATGTATTTTATTAAAAATAATCTTGTTTATTTATGTGATTTCATAACCTAGCATACATTTATGTGATTTATTTACTAGGTTACCAAGTATGATTGTTTGTCATCTTGTTTATAATAACATGCTATGTTTTAGTGTTTTAATGTTTTATAAAGTTAGATGATAAATCAGTTTGTAGTTGATTAGATACCTCAAGAGCTACATTGTTTTATAAATATTTTATCAAGTACAATGGTTAGAAAACTAGGCAATTTGATTAAGAAACAACTAATGTATTTTTTAATGAGTTATTTGAGGTAACTAATCATCAGATGACTTATTATGAAGTTGATAAACTAAGTATCATCATCATGTATCGAATGCAGGATTGTAAAATTGTTTAAGATAGAGTCACAAACTAACCTGGGAGGAACAACATAGGAAATTCGCAATTAGCTGTGAACCAGAGTATTGTATATTTGTGTTGATAAAAAGGGGGGGAAATAAACTAATGGCTTTTTTTTGACAAGTGATTTAGAAGGTATCTAAATTAATAGTTTGGCTATTTTATTCATTTGAATGAGTAGCCAATTAAGTAATTGGTAAATCTTGTGAGGTTTTCTTTTTAGATATATATATATATATATAACAAGGATGACATTACAATATTTAATCGTTATTATAAATTCATTCCTGCGCTATATAAAGATACAAATCATCTATTTTCGAGAATCGAACTTGTAACATTATGGGTACGAAGTGTTTCAGTTGTCATTCGGCTACAAACACTTTAACAAATCTTATGAGTTTTGAACATACTAAAACTCGATACGTATTGATTTTGAATATGGAACTAAAAATATATGAAATCCAAATTCATAAGATCAAAATAATAACTTTCCTCTCTATTTAATCAATTAGTTACTGTCGTAATTGCATTTCTTTATGACCAAAATTATAGCATTTCGCTCTATTTAATCAATTTGGTCCCTCTCGCAGTCACATTTCCTTTTTAGACCGAAGGATATAACATTGGAGTACTGCCGAAAATAGGCATTATATATGACCTTATCTATTTAGTGGATAAAATGAACTTTTAAAATGATGGAACAAATTATTATGAAAACTACAAGGCCTAAAGAAAACAAGCTGATATAAATTGTAGTTATATTATACAGTAGCTAGGGCTAGTCTTATTTTGACACTTGGAGGGAAGAAAACAATTGACAAGGGAGAAGATTATTATTTACAACTAGTAAAGGAACAAAACTACGTACTATTAAATAACTAAAAATTTATAACAATGTTTGAAGATCAACGGCCTTTAATTTGGTAAACGGACAACGTGTGACTGTTAATGGGACCTTATTTCTTCCTACTTTGTCTCTTTAATCAACCTTTACCTATATATGTCTGGGGTATTAATTGTAAGAATTGTGTCTAAATTATTCCTTTCAATTAAGTGTACTGACCTTCTTATAATTGATTCGAGAGACTAATGTGGACGGTGTTCTTTTCGGATGAAAATCACATCAATTCAGTTTAATCAAGTTCAGTTAAGTTCAGTTTATCTTGACTTAGTTATAATTTAGTCACGAATTCAATTTTTCAAAATGAATGGTTTTAATCTCTATATAGAGAATGAGAATACTGATTAGATTAGCTAGCGATGTATTCATAATTAATCTGTTCATGTTTATTTATGTAATTATTTATTACTCTATCTAAAAAAAAATGTACTTCAATAAAAATTCTCTAAACTAAATACTAATAAGAACATCATATCGTACCTTAAATTCCTCGATAGTACGTAATCTTCTCACACCTTATCAGTTCGTTCAATTTTGATTTTATTCACAATCTATAAATTAAATTTTAACTACAAATTAATCATAACCAGTAATGATGGATATTAAATTAAATATAAATGTTTGTCGTTCTGATTGGTATAGAATTTGAATGGTTATTTGGATGGATTTTGATGAAATTGTATTTGAAATAGAATTGAAATGAGGTATTTAAAGTATATTTTAGGCCAAATTACTGTTCAGAATCGATTTTAATTTCATGCCAAACCGCCTTAGTATGAATGCAATAATTATATACTAATGTGTAGGTGAAATTGTGATAATTCATCATGTGATATGAGACAAAATGGCTAATTATTGATCATCAGGCAGGGGTTGTTGAATGTTGAGTTGACCCCTAGCTATGTGCGAGTTTTAGGGAAATTAGCAGGTGTTATAGATTATCTCCTGAATTTCCGTGGAATCATTTGCTCTCCCGGACCGGTTTACGATGTCGTTTTGTAGTTCAATGCTCTAAACTCCTTGATTAATGCACCCCAAAATTGTGGACATGCAAACCAGTTCTATAAGGTGTGCCTAAGTGTGTCCTGCCAGTGTGGTGGTAATACTGACACTCCACCAGTCAGGCACACCCTCCGGCCGGAAGGAGACCCAATCACGTGGGTTATCTATGGCACCCGAATCTTCAAGTGACTCAAACCTTCAATTTATTATTAGAGGATAAGCGAATTACCAATTAAATTGCACTTCATTAACCAATCTCCACCGTAAATAACTGAGGTCTCGTTAGAATATAATTAGAAATGATATATTCATTTGTACGAGATACTTAACTCTGTTTTGTAAAAGTAACTGAAACGGTTGTGCGTTCACGTAACGAGCTTTTTATAAAAAAAAGCTCATGGCGCTGAAAATCTATCTGAAAAGCTAGTGGTAAATAGGACCATGAAAAGGAAGTTGGTAGCTGGTCAAGTAGTTTTTTTTTCAACAAGTTAACTTGATTAGTTTCTCAAACCAAATAACTTGTTTAAAAAGCTGCGCGTTCACATAACGAGCTTTTTATCAAGTTCTTGTTTTAAAAAAAATTTCATAGACCTGAAAAGCTAACTGAGAAGCTAATAGTGAACATGGACTTAACCTTGGATGATCAGGCAATGTTGATTTCAAACTTTCAAGATACTTTATTTTAACATTAATTTTCATAATTTTAATTGTTTGTGAAATAGCTTGTTGTTTGTGTTAGTATTAATATAGTTAGTTGTATATCAGTGCACATTTTCTATTTATGTGATCCGTCGTATTTCCAGGATCTAAATTTCATTATAGCTTAATTTTAAAATTTATTATTATAATTTTAGATTAATTTATGGAGAAGTTGATGAGCTATAAAAATTTAAAATTGAACTGATTTTAAAGGACGAAAAGAAATGAAATGCGAACACATCTTGTAGATTATTTCCAATATAAATACGAAAATCATGCAATGTAGTATTTGAGGCCAATGAATGAGAGTCAGACTGCTACTAATTGGCATATTTATTTTGGTGTCGTTTGAATTAAATGAGATCGATACAATTGAGTCCAGTGAGTGAGTCAAAGTGGTAGTTATAATTGCATCTGAGTCTTTGTCCGCTGCAATCATGGAACTCGTGTGCACGTGCATGCAGCCAGGGATAGGGTGCACCGCCACCCCCCTTCGCCAGTTGCCACCACCCCCACCAACCATAAATGTACCTATACCACACCGACGGGGAACATGGCACTATATACATAACATCGATGCCGCGGATGAATATCGCGTATGGACTTAGAACCGGCTTATAATAATGCCGTAAATTAGAACTCGACACTTGACGATTACTTGATTCATTTATAAATAGTACGTGGATTCGATTTAAAGAAACTCATTCGTATAATGCAAACTTATTAATCCCCAGTATGTGCTTGAAAAGGTACGTTAATTGAATTCGTACATGTGTGTGTTTGTATGATGAGCTAGTGAAGTGTCATTTCTAGGAATGTTTGTAATTTGAATTCTGAATTAGCTATTAAAATTTTAACGGGTGAAGTCGATAATTGTGAACTTCATAACACCACCGGCCATGGCCTTTGCAAACACCAGTGAGCTACTTGGACTTATGATGATCAAAAGATGAAAAAACATTAGTGTTTGTGTTTGGTTAACCGGCGGGTCGTTTTTTGGGCAACCGGCTCGATGGCATCGTGTCACTTTCGTTGCCACTTTAACACCCTTTTATCAATAATCGTTCACTTTCTCCCTACTGTATCAAGTTTTCCATTTATTATTTCATCAACAAAATATTGCGGAGATGAAAAAGTAGACATTTTTATACGAGACTATGAAAAGGACTAAAAGAAAATTTATGATGGGACGGATTAAGAATTGCCTAATGCGACTATAACGCAACTCGAAAGGTTCATAACACCAAAAACGTCATTCCATTCAGTCAACCATTTCTAAACAGTAGACATCACCCTTGTGATGAAACTCGTTCGTTCGTTTTGTTGGTTTTATAATTCACACCATTTAAATTAAATCAATTGGTCGATGAACTTTTTTATTGCAGTTCATATGAGTGCATTAGTTTTTCAAATGATTGACTTCCTCAACTACCTTCAAACTCAAACTAATGCTTCTCCTCTCCTCTTGTTTCTACCTAGAAAAGGTGTTTAAACCGAAAAATTGTATGTAATTATTATATACGAAAAAAATATAATTTTAAGATTTCATTCAAAAAAATACAATTCATTATTAAAGTTGTACAAACTGATTAGTACATTCAGATATGCTTAACTATAAGGATCTTGTAGGGTGTCTGAATACAATTTTGATTGTCCGGATCTTACTAAGATACATTAGACGAATTTTATTAAGTTGTTAAAAATTATATTTTCGAGAAAGAATAAAAATTTTAATTTACGAAAGAGTCCAATTAAATCAGAACTTTCAATTTAAATAAGAATAAGTCGATAATTCAATTTTAATGGGCGAGTATAATCGCGTTCCAACCGCGGGTTTGTCAACCTGCCTGTCCATTTTCATACCCACTAAGTCACTAGCTAGTGCTACTAACATGTAAGTGATCAAAAGGGAACTTTATACGCTGCTTACCAATCTAAAGAGCGCCCTTTATATGTTGTAATCATTCGAATGAGTTGTAAAATAATACTCCTATATGTTCACTAGCTAATTTGAAGTAACACCAATTAATTAAGTCAGTAATTAATCAATGGTCTTAATTTGATGTTATAATTGTGATTACGCACATTGTCTCTGGTACCATTTACTTTGCGGCAGCAAATTGTGGTTCTAATTATCTTTGATGTAGGGTCTTCATTTCAGCACCCTCTATCCTTTTCATGACGGGAAAAGATTAATTAATGCACCTTTGGACCTCAGCTTAATGCTAATCCTTATCTTAATCAACTCATCTTTACCTCTAATTAATCAAATTATAATGGTCTCCACTTACCTTCCCCACGTATAAACAACCATTTTAGCTACCTAATCAATAGTGGGAATATGGTCCACTTTCACACTATTCGTTTCATGTGATGTCCACTAAATCCGCAGATTCTAACCATCTATTTCTTGTTCAGAAGTCTCTCTTACAACATACATACGTACATCAAATGGTCTAAAACGTTAGTAGTTGCAAGACTGTGTGCACATACATATCTGTATCTACAATCGTTGATTTGGTTAGTGTATGATTAGTCGATTATGTTATTGTGTGCCGTTTGTAGAGTAACATTACGCGGTTTGGTGTCTTTCTTGGGAATCGCGTTTGAATTGAAATTCGTTGCATCCCACCAATGAGTTTCTTATGAGGATCGGAGACTTGTTAAGCCTACCTAAACCAATGGATCTGTGCAAGTTGTGGGATTAATTAATGCAAATTGCATGATTAATGGGGAATTATTTAAGGAGCTAAACAACAAGAGAGCCGACCAAAATTGAGGCCACCACGTGATGGATAGTGATCGGAATCGTTTTTAGGTCATATAATTATTCTCTTCCCCACTAATTGCTTTTGAGTAATTACCAATTAGGGTCAAGTTTTATGGGCTCTAGTTGCATTATGTCATCTCTCTTGGTTTAAGGATTTCAATTTGGACCACTAACAATCCCTAATCACTTTTAGCCATGTAAGCTTAATTCATACAAAGAATCGATATGCTAGGAAAATAGTGAAAGTAAAGGAATTTAACTACCTCTTAAAATGTAGTGCAAGGAAATAGAGTTAGATTTGGTTGTCTTTCCTAACTTTGAGTGTTTTCCGATTAATATATTGTTGATCGATTATATTCTTGTTTTAGTTAAAGACACAAATAAACGAAATATGTAAAACTCAGTAGCATAATTCACTTGGACAATACCCCGTAATTACTATTGTCATTTGCTCTCATCTCACTCCCTACTAACGCTCATTTCACTAGTCACCATCTATTATTCTTTAACAATCAATACTATTTTCGAAAGGAAACAACCCTTGTCCTTTCTACTCCCTAATAGTTGAGCAAAGTGTTCATTCATAAAATAATATAAAATAATATTTCAAGTTGTACTATTCCACATTTACTTAGAATTATTAACGAACTTTCAAAATCAAAACCCCTCACTCTAGACTCGTAATCTGAATAATATTACTACTAGATGAAATGGGTTGTCATCTCTTCTCGATCGCTGTTCTATCGAGGCTTACTTTCATGGTAATCTTGATTTGTTTTGGTATAAAGTTTGAAACTATTCTTAGTTCGAGGAGTTTTCTTGTAATCAAGCAGAGTTGAACCCTCTTAGCATAGAGCTATTGCCTAGTTGTATGGGACCACATGTGTACATCAATGATTCTAGTCATTATACGTACGTAAATTAAGGTGTTTGAAAATGGTGATCATGAAAATCCAAAACGAATCATATAATTTGAGACGAAATGAGTATTATCAATATTGCAGGATTAATTAATGGATTATCTTTAGTAAAGGCAAGACATCATTCTAACATTTTACGAAGTATATGATAACTACATGTATTAAACTAACTTTTACTTCAAGGATCTTTACAATATATGTTAAAAACGATTTTGCATTTAGTAAAAACTGTTATGCATTTAACGTTTTTATAAATTTTGTGCTTTCCCGACCTTCTTGGTTTCGAATATTATTGATGACTACAATATACTATGATTTATGGACACTATTTTTCCTTGAGTCGAGGATTTTTTTTTATATCCTAAATTTACTTTCCGCACTAAATAATTTAGACTGCATGGTTCTGAGTTGAATATTCGTACATTGGACAAACAAAACAAAAGAAAATCCTCCATGTTCCTTGGATGAACTAGAAAGTTTTTCAGATTCTTTTTAAATAATATTACTACTTCATAAAATATACTCCTTATTGCCGAAATATTTAAAACACAGGATCCCAACCTATATGGATGAGCTTTTAAATTGTTATTTTACAACAATATTATTATTAAAAATTCTACAACAGTAATACTTCTAGAATTCATTAAGAAAACTAAGACTTTAATTAATAATTTTCAGATACTATTTTTACACTGATAGTTAAAAAAACACTTTGAAATCTGGATATGATTAATTAAAATGTTGAACTTTGATAGTTAAATTATTCAACAAAGTTGAGAACTTGAGATTTTCAAAAGTAATTATTTTATACTTACCTGTACTTGTAACTTATCAAGTAATCTTTTATCATCAGAAAGCTGTTTTTATATTTTTGAAACATTTTATAAATTGCCAACTTGAGACAATCTCTTGTGTCTTTGAAAGTGGTTAAATATTTTGATTAGTATGATGACAAATGATAGGCCTTATTTAAAATTGCTAAGATCACTATTTACAAGTATTTAAAGGTATTTAATATTTGTAGAGTGTTATAGATAAACTAATACAGCATATATTTAAAATCTCCAAACATTAGGGATGTATAAACAACTCAATAAATAGCCTTTTAAAGTAATGTAGCATAACCCTCGATTTAGATTGAATTGGATGGGTATAAGGGAATATTGCATCAAGCTCCATTATCCTTTCCACTTACACAAATGCCCCCGCCTTTCTACTTTTAATTTATTAATGTTGTTAATTATTTATCATTGTGGAAATTAAGCTATAGTTGTAAACGGCATGTATGCATAAGTTGAGTTCTCATGACTTAACTATTTTATCAAATGATCTTCTTTTAGTTGAAAATTACATTATCATCATCACATTTCATTCACTGTCAAATACATTATCCAATTAGACCTATGTTACATAATTTTATCTCATTGTGTTAGGATTAAAATCTCACAATACTCGATTAAGAAATTCATATTCAGTTTGATATTAGATTTGCGAGATTCATGTTTTAATCGGTATTGTATTTGCAAGATTCATGTTATGTTTGGTATTCGATTTGCATTCGACCATTTTTAAATAAATAGTAATTGAGTAGTAGTTAAAGCTGAAAAGATAAGACAAGTAAATATAAGGTGAAAAGTTTGGGGATCTTCTTAACATTAGGCAAAATTGAGGTGTCAACTACTACAAATGGCCAACTTTGGAGGCTATTTAAAATAAAATTGCCAAATAAAGTGATGGAATGATAGTTTAATTTATGTATTGCATTCCGTACAATCTGAAAAGATAAATACTGTGAGAGTAAAATTAATTACTAGATCTATTAAAGAAGGATTAATTATGAGGATGGCTTGTCCCGACATAACTACAATTAAGAAAAAGACATGGATCATATGTTTTGTTCTTGTCATAATTGAAACTGCAATAAAGCCCTGATTCTCATGCTACAATTGTACCTTTCGGAGTTGATTATTCTTGTGAATGAAAGAGTTAACGACAAGAAATACAACATCAAATGTCTGAAAATGATTAAGCCACAAATTAATCACTACTACTAATAATCACAATGTTTATTTTATTGCACCACTGCACTCCCCAGAGTGAACAATAGTATGTGTATGCAAAGTAGATCGATCGAATAACTTGTGATGATTTTTCTACGGATATTATGCTTTAGTGTTTTCGACATGCGACATGAAAATAAATTAAGAAAATTATTAAATTCGATTTGATTCGTGAATATCATGGCACTTTATGAAATGATAATTCAAAAAAAAATTATATATCGTGACATTAAATATACAATTATACGTGTGAAATCTATGTCGTTCATGTTTTATGATACAAACTTTTTCACAACTTGATCGTTCTTTTGTAAATTTGCTCCCCAGCAAGACGCTCGATGAATTTTCCCATAAACAAACAACCTTTCTACCTATCGTAATTGGATCAGGTCTATTATGTGACTGGGCTTCTTTTTATTTTCAAATATTTTCAAATAAATATGGATATTACTCCTCTTGGGCCTTATGGCAAGTATCCAACTTTGTTTTGTCGATGTAGTCATAATAATATTTGGGCCTTAAATTTGATTACATTAAACCCATCATATGTACAGGTTCAGCAAGAAATGAAGGAACATTATATGAGTACCAAATTTAAATATAACTGGTTGGAAACAAGATACATGCCAAATAATAAAGTCATTAGAAAATTCAACTATCAGAGTGGCGCAGCGGAAGCGTGGTGGGTCCATAACCGACAGGTCCCTGAATCAAAACCTAATTCGGATATATATATTTCTTTTCATTAAAAAAGAATTAGTAGAGAATGAAGTTTTGTTTCATTCAACTGAGAATTACGGGATTGAACTGGACTGAACTAGAGTAAAATATAATTATAACTAAGTCGAGCTGAACTGAACCGAACTAAAATGATTTTCAATTGAAAAGAACACAACCTTACACATAACATTAACATGCAGTCCAATTAAGCTATATCGTAAGGATGTAATATTCATTGGTGAACATAGTATTAACATGCAGTCCAATTAAGCTATATTGTAAGGATGTAATATTCATTGGTGAAATATTTACAATGGCAAGTTCATAAGATACATAAATTCTAGATAAAAGATCATTTGTCATCAAATATTATGAAAGTAGATTAATTATGAATTAATATAGTATTGTATATATATATATTTTTTAAAACGGTTAAAAATGACTTGAACTTCCGACTTATTAGTTGGAGGTGGAACGTCTAACCAATTGAGCTGCACTTTGTTGTTAGTATTATAATTATAATGTACTATGAGTTAATATAATATAATAACTCGGCAGTGTTATTAGTTAATATAGTATTTAAAGTATAAATATAGATGTTTGAATTAAATTTACAAAAAGAGTGCCTGTTTGTGATGGAAGATAGATTGGAAGTGTGATAATGTATCTTGCCTTAAGCCATGGACCATGTCTAGCTTGGGCTGTTCTTTGGGTTGTGTGAGATGCTTATCAGGCCTAGTCCGGAGTCATTTGTTAGGCCCTTTTCGAGATTCACTGGTACTTAATCAGGGAAATTCAGATTCCCAATTAGAGTTTAGCTTTCTATTCGACTTGAGTGTCGATAGCTCGATTGGGGTATACCGCTCTTACATGTATATAATATTCTATACATCATACATTAAGAATCTATTACTCAAACTCTACACCAACAATACATCGTTTATGATATACATTTTATCCATTAAATACGTCGAAAGAAACTGTAATTCAATTTAAATTGTACATAACTATAAAATTCGATTACAAGCATTACATACATAATTCTCTCGCACACCCATGAAGTTGTAACATCAAAAACTAACATCCAATACTCATCATAGTCTTAAACTCCTCAAAGTTAACAAATCCATCACCATCCCTATCCACACCCTTGATCATCTTCCTACACTCTTTCAAACTAAACTTCCCACATCCAAGTCTTGCAAGAACACTCTGCAGCTCCTTAACCGTGATCAAACCATTGTTATCCACATCAAAAATGCGAAAAGCTTCCGTAATATCACTCTCCTTACAAATCCCGTAACCCGAATCTCCACCTTTATGAGTTTCAGTTCCCATGACAAACATGAACTCATCAAAACTAACAAAACCATCTCCATTACTATCCATTTCCCTTACCATCCCTTCCGCTTCTTTCGCAGCCATTTTCTTTTCGTTGCCGAGGCTAAGAAGAACTTGTTTCATCTCCAAAGGCGATATCTTTCCATCTCCGTTCGCGTCCATGAGTTTGAAAACTTGTTTGAATTGAGTTGAAATATTCTCCATGGATGCAAAAGATGAGATGGAACATGGTTCCTCTGCTTTGGATGTTGGTATACAAGAACATAGCTTTGGGAAGATGTTTTTTGATCGTTTGTATTGGGAATTCAAGCATAGTTTGAAGGAATCTAACATAGTTGGGAGATGGAATTCTCTTTGGAAAAAGTGGTGAAGAAGTAGAAAATTTAAGTTGTTGATATAGTCAAGAGAATGGATGAGCTAAATTGATTATTAATTAAGGAGCAAAGAATGGTTAAATGAAACAAATGATAACGACATTTTTAGACTAGATTTTGGTGCTAGTTGTATTGCTTACTAGTTCACATGTGATTGTTTACATGTGAATTGAAATTTTCTTTCATGTTTTTAATAAAAGTTATTGATTAATGTGACGTTTTCTTTAATTTAAAATTATTTCAGTTTAGTTCAATTTAATTTAATTTAATTTAGTTCAGTTCATTTTTGTTTAGTTATAAATTTATACTTTATTTTATTTGAGTTTAGTTCAGTTCCTTCAAATTTAAAAACTTTCAATTGGAAAGAACATAGTCTAATCTAAAAAAGGAATAACATTTTAGTGTTTATTTTATGCCTATTAGGTCATTCATTTTAGTGTGTGTTTCATGCATACCAGGTCATCCATTTTACCAGGTACTTCCCTTTTGAATAAAATATTATTATTTATGTGTTCACTCATTAATAAGAAAACTGATAAAAAAGTTATTTCAATATAACAATACATTTACAAGTGCCACTTTATCATCTTATCGATCAAATATACACTTATTTCCTATAAGTTCAAAACTTCGTATACAACTTCCAGTTTAAAGGTGAGAGTCTAAATATATTATGCATTAGTAAAATTAGTCACGCGTCAAATGATCGGGCATATTCCGTTTATCTTCTAGAAATTGGGTGAGTTATAATGAATCGATGTAAAAGATGCAATTTGTTGTTGAGAAAGATTATGTGTAGCTAGAATTGAAATTTGGATTGGGGCTGTGTCAAAAACCAGCAGATACCCACTATTGGTTTGAGTAAGGAGCAACTGAGCGAGATTGCCGGCAAATCATTGTCGCTTAGCTTTTGCCTTATTGTTTCGGACTCACATTTTATAACAAAATATGTTATTGGGCTTTCCGTACCACACCATGAAGTTAAATGGTAAGAAGGAGATATATAGTTCGATATCTTATAGAATCAAATAGTAAATTTATGAGTGAAGAGGTGTTCATATATGACTAAATTAATTATAATCCTAATTTACCAAACACATAATAAAATTTGTCCGTATTTTTTATTAATATGTTAGACATAAGAATTACACTTCCATAGTGAAAGATATCTAGCAATTAACCTAGACTTTGTTTTAATTTATTAAGAGGTGTTGATTGGACTTAAGTGAGAATAATTCTTCACTAAGATATTGGTCGTTAAAGTGTAACAACCGTCTTAGACGGCAACCTAAGTCTCTAGCTAGTGAACAAATGTCTCCTAAATCTATTATCGATATACGTTTTAAAAGATGAAATGGAATATGTCAAAAGACCTTGTAATTATAAAATTATAAACGGCAATTCCACTTAATTTATATAAGAACACAAATAGTAAGTGAAAAATTAATTAGATATTTTTTGATTTAAAATTAAATGATAAATATGACTATATATAGAATAAGTTTGGAGGTCTACTTTAACTACAAACTACTCTTATATTATATTAAAAAATATATTTTAAGAAGTTATGTTAGAAATTAAAGTATACATGACTTGCAAAGCTCTCCTACTTTATCATATTTTACGAATTAAATTTTCATTTACAAGGTAATTGAACATTTTACACTACAGTATAAATGTAATTTATAGTCAAAATATGAGACGGTTAATCGAAAAAATCAAAGTGGAATCGTTTAACCAGGATGGAGGAAGTAATATATTGAGGGTTCAATTTTGAAAAAAAAATCCTTCCACGAAAAAAATTAAAGTGGAAACTTTTTACCGGGACGGGAGAATTTATATATTGAAGGATTATAAAAGTATCCATCCACCTTTGATATTGGGCTAAAAATGTTTATCATTATAATTATAATCCTAGAGGTTTTTTTACTTAAATTTTTGTTTTTATACATATACACAAAAATGACCTGAAATATACATCATAAAATATTATTCCATCAATATTGTAACAACCCGACCATTAATTAGTCGAGGTCCAACTCATAATGTTGGCGTGGTTGATTATGAAGAGTTTCATGGGCTTGGTCATCTACAATCACATTAATCTAACTGGGCAATGGGCATGGCCATCTAAACTCTGGGCTAGCTAGGATCCCGAATACGTAAGCTTATTTAGTTTAAATTGTCCACTAAACACCAGAATCAGGCAGAAATGAGAAGCATGTGTACAAGCTCGTAACGGAGGACGTGATCTTGCTGCTGAGGGTAATACAATTATCCGTGAGACTTGCAAGTGAAGTCCCGAATTTGCTGCGATAACCTCATCGAGCTTATAGGCTAATGTATTATAAACTCGATTTAAACGAAGGCCTAAGATCACACTTGCACCATAGTTCATAAATATATAAACAGTGGAAATGTGGAATAGAATCATAGACATTGTATTCGTTTGCCCAAGTCTCCTGTTTCATATTTTAACCAAATTGTACTGTTAAGTCTTCTCCATTTGCGTTGTTTTCAAGAATCTTGAGTTCTAGTCAACTGTACTATTGCAAAGGCCAAAGAGCTAACTTGAATTCCAGGTGTGTTGCAAGAATTCTTAAGCTGACTTGAGTTTCTGAAATCAGTATGGTTATTTTATACTCTAGTTGCTCTCAAATATCAAGATGATCATGGCTTTGTTTTAGACCGCGAATAGCATTGCATATGGATTTGGCTTCATGAACAGCATGAATGCTGCAAATGTACTAAACCAGTCCAAGTCAGAGTTGAAACTTTCAGTTATAACTAAGCTGGTATCTTACGGAAGAATTACTGTGATCATAGTTGTGGTTTTACCAGTTCAAGTCCTTACTTGCAACACAATTTAGCATTCCATTTGGTATAAATGATAAATCTATATATAAACTGGTTGAAGTAAGTCGAATTCGAATAGAGCAGTAGATTCTTAATACCAAAATGTCCTTCCCAGGCATAACTTTTGTCATACTAACTCTGCTCATCTCTTTGTGCAATGCACGAGATAAGAACAGCACATTCCAGATTGGCATGATTCTTGATTTCGACTCACTAGTTGGGCGTATAGGTCTGACTAGCTTGTCACTAGCACTTTCAGATTTTTTCTCCCTCAATCCAAATTACAGCACTAGGCTTGAGCTTCATGTAAGGGACTCAAACAGACAAGTTATTGATGCTGCATCCTCTGGTATATATCTACTCCTAACAATATTACATTGTTTTTTTGTATATTTCGCAATGAGAGTGGTGTCACTTATTAGTTTCAACTTCAAGTCATGCTTATACACTAGTACTATGTAGTATGTATGCGCCGTATCAAAATCTATGAAAATTTCTACGAATACTAAAAATATACTGCTTCATATACATTCTTCTTTCCCCTCTATTATTGTACTATATTCCCCCTCTTCTACAGGAAGTTTACATCCTTTAGTAAACACGCATGATACTCTGGGGTACTTTTTTGGTCTTCTGAATCCGTGAATTGCATGCTGAAGGCACTAGTGATCTACAGGATGCGAGTAGCATTGAACTCATGCTTGTTTGTAAAGTTTTCCTCCAAGCATCCTTAGCATCGATTACAACACGATACAAGTCACATACCTTCAAATAAAATGTTAGCTGCTCAATGTTGAAAAAAAACACAGGACTTGGCTAAACATCAGTTTATGTTGTGAACTTCTTTGTTTTTATGTGTAATTTTTTTTTCTCCCTGAATTGATGATATCCTCTTGATTCTTTGAATGAATGCAGCCCTGAGTTTACTGAAGGATGTACAAGTAGATGCAATTATTGGTCCTCAGAAATCTGAGCAAGCAAACTTTGTGATTGGCCTTGTTTTGTATAGGGGAGTTCTGCAGCGGAAGAAAGATATGCGCATGAGTGATTGAGAGATAAGGAGAAAAAGGAGAAAAGAGATAAGGCCAATCAGATTTATTGTATTGAGGGAAAATATGAGAGGCAGGACTTGATACCATGAAATAACTATTTTCGCATATATATATACATTAAGAAGTTATGCTTATACTTCTAACACTCTGACAAATTCATATGCCAATTGCACGGGATGAAAGATAATTTCTAACTATGCTCCTCATCTCTCTTAGCACCGCCGTATTGAAAACAGATGCAATTCTGATCTTTCAATCTTCAGAAAGAATGGGCTTAAAAAACCGTGCAAGAAACAACGGAACTCAGGCCAACCAATACTGTGGGGCAACCAATTCACAGTCGCCAGTAGAACTTTGGGTTGCAAGTCTCCGATCCGGGATGAGAATTCCTCAGCCTGCATAGAGCACAGATTAGCAGGCATTAATCTTGGAAACATCCAGAAATTTTAACGTCCACAGCTAGCAGATACTGATAGTCTGGACCAGGAGTAACAACATTACCAAAATATAACACTACATTGTATCTGGTGAAAAATTACATCGAAAAGATGACCAGCTTAAAGGGGAAAAAAGGGACATGAGAATAACATAGAGGACTAGTTTGTCAAAACGTTCCAAGTAATAATTGTGAGATGCTTAGAGAAATATAAGGATCATGGCAAAGCAAGTGCACAAACTGTATGCGCAAATAAGAACAAACCTTCTCGTCAATCCATCAGTGAACTAAGCTGACTGTTCAAGATTTTGACAACAACA
>JAYMSP010001496.1:0-31488 GCA_036897095.1 Plantago elongata | reverse complement strand
TCGCGGCGTCGCGGTCGGGTGGGTGGGGGGGGGGGGGGGGGGGCAATGTAAAGTTTGCTACAAACAATAACCAGAAGAAAATGAGAAATGAAAGGGGCTCCTTTTCTAATCGAATTCAGAAACTTATTTCTTCAAAAGACATCCATCCAGAGGTATCAAAACAAAACAAAATTCTCAAGTTAGAGACTTCATCAGCTCAAGATTAGGAAAAGACAACCAAGAGAGAAATACATTCCCATTCTCCAAAAATATATGGACTAGTTTTGGATTAGACTGTTCATCTTACCAGCATAGATGCAGTTTCCAACAGCTCTGTTAGGAATGTGCTCTGGCCAGCCATTATCTGATCCTTAGCACCCATCCGAACAAAAATCCTATCAACAGGTGACAAAACAAATCTTGTTGCAGGAACGTCAGCCCCCACCTAAGATAAATAAAAAGGAACCATGAATAATTGATATAAAGCCAGTAGGGCAGCTAAAATGGGTCAAACTTAACCTGGGCCAAAATGACAGCCAAGCAAATTTGACGCAGAAGTGTAGACTTCCCCCCCATGTTAGGACCAGTAAGAAGTATAAATCTTCCGTGACCTGATCCACCTAGTGTGACATCATTGGAGACGAAAGTACCCTCTGATAAAGTATCACTTCTAATGACAGGATGGCCTAAACTTTTAGCATCAAGAATTGGCACTTCATCAATGCATGAAGACAGAGCTGGACGACATGATCTTCCTTCATAGTATTCACTTCCAACTGACAAACTGATTAACACATCCAGTTCTGCAAAGTTGCAGCCGTCAATTTTAAAATGAGTCTATTTAACCACAAACCCTATTCTGAACAATTTTTGAATAAAATCAAACTATAGCTGCTACAGTCCTGTGATGATGCCAAGTGCAATATTTAAATATATTTTAGTTTACTGTTTAGATTGTATATATAAGTCATTCATTATGCCAATGTCAGATTTCAAATTCCTTGATGTTTGCAAACCTAAGAGAATACACAAACCATGTGCTGTGGGGCTGAGAATAAGTCAATCTACGTTCCAGAATCAGAAAATTCACCGGTACCTGCAATAGTGGAGACAAGCAGTCTCCATTTACTGTGATGTTCGCAAAACCGTCCAACCAATCGCTGCAGAATGCTTTTCAGCTTTGAATCTCTATCGGATTCAGCTTGAGACAGCTCCCCGACTAACTTTTTAATCACTGGAGTCCAGTACCGATGGAAACCCTACAAAGTTTTAGAAATGAATATGAAATCAGAGGGGTGGGCTAAACCGTAGAACAATCAATAACAAGTGTTATTCTGTGTTACTTAGGTAAATGCCAAATAAACAGGTAATTTCGAAAAGGAATAAATCACCAGTTCTCATTTTTGGGGCAAATTCAACATGGTGAAAAGAATAAAAGTGAAGATCAAAGTGTATGCTATACCAGAAATAGGTACTTTCTGTTAACATTTGTGTATTCAAAACATCAGTAAGAAATCACCAATTGTCATTTTTGGAGCCAATCCTTGAATTTACAGGAATTAAATATAACTTCACGAAAGTATCCTTAATATCACAAATATAATCAGAGCAAACCTTTTGGAGAGATCATGAGCTATAAAAATCAAAGGAAAATTAGATTATATTTAACCAGAATGCATCAAGAAGACCTTTCTTGAACAAGTTAGCAACAATGGATATGGAAATCATTAGCGCCTAATATAGCAGTGCTGTAGGCAGTAAAATTGGAATCTAATGAAGAAAAGTAAAAAGAATACCGTAAACTTAGTGATAGTGACATTACAATTTACTATAAAAGATTTACTCCACGTAGATTAAAAAAAAATCAGATATATTGCTCCTGACTCAAAATGCAGGCATATAATCATCCTTGCAATTGGACAATAAAATAATCAAAATTCTACTTGTGTAAACATGTCATCAGAGCAACAGTAACAATAAAACCAACATAGATGTTGGCAAAAGTTAGATCTCTAACCTTCTTCGATGATGTTAGCTCATACTCATCCGAAATGCTTTCAGACAAACTCTCGGGCACCTCCAAAAGGTATGAATCCTTCCCAATTGTTACATAAGATATCTGCAAAGTAGATAAGATAAAGTTATTCCAGAAATGTGGTTAAGCAGCCGCTCTTAAGTTGAAGACCTGAGGCTAGTGGGAGAGATCTTACTGATGAATCTCCAAGTATACGGCGTTGTTCCTTCAAATGTTTGCTCAAATTGGATTCAATATCCTTGACAATTTGACATGCAGCATCATAGGTAATATCAGCCCCTTCCCGAGGTATTATACGCCCTGAATTATTTGCCTCCTCCCAATCAAAGGCACCCTTGAAATGGCTCAAAACCGATTTAATGTCAGGAACCCTGGAGCCTGCAAGGAAAGTAATAATAAGATGCTAAACAACAACACATAATGAAGTAGTAAAGTTTATTAAGACTGTACCAGGTGTCAATAGATGGTGTAACAGCTTGGACTCCACATTTTCTAAAATACCACCAAGCAAAGAGCAAGCATTGGCCATCATTTCACATCCACGTAGGGCAGAAATGAACTCTTGGAGCTGTTTCTTTGCTGCGTCCTCATACAAAATAACCTTGCTAGCATTCCTGCCATTAGCTTCACTGCACCCATCGAATATATGAAAATCATTCAAGAATGTAGTTGGTTATATTTGAATGAAGTCATTAACGTACAGCAATCACCGACTTCACCTGCCAGAAAAAACACGTGCAAGCAAGCGTTCCATGTCCGGAAGCCGGAATAATTCTTTTCTGAACTCAAGAACAGCTGATTTATTATCTCCCTACATGGGAAGAGAGTGACAGATAACATAAATTACAATATTGAATCGTAATTGATAATTTCAAATGACATGCAAAGAGAAAGTTACAACAAGATACAAACATAGATGAAACATTACATTTGAACATACAGAAAAGTTGTCCCTAGACAAAAAAAGTACACACAAGCACACTTTAACATCATTTTCAGGTTCTGCTCCATTAAGTAACTCGGAAAGTTGGGGAAATTGAAATCAATTATGGGAAAATCATAAACCTCAGGAATTTTTTAAAAAATCCCTATTTTTGCTTGGGTTTGGTTTTGGTATCAATTCATTCTTCCAGGAAGATTCTGGAAATCTTTCTCAATCAAAAGCATGAGTGCTGAATGTAAATTTAATTTTGAGGATTTGACATAACCAGTTAGTTCATGTCTTATCATTTATTTTTCCCTTCTGAATTTGACATCAAACAACTGGAAATTAGGAATTTCCCGCAATTGTTATTATTTACTCCATTTCTCGGTTTAACAACACATAATTGTAGTTCAACTGGATACTACAATATAAAATCAAACATACAGAGGCCAAAAGAAGATAGTCACAGGCGAACTAGTATACACGGGATCAAATTTGAAATGCCAAGCATACCTTTAACTCCGCAACAGCAGCCTGACGTTCCTTGATAGACCCCAGATGATACAAAGGCCTCGCAAGCCAAGTTTTGAGTAACCTTTTGCCAAATGCTGTAACACAATGGTTCAGCTGAGCATATAGTGTTCTGCGGAGACCAAAAGAAGGCCAAAATATGAAAATGTCGATAAGAATGACACCAGCCAATAATTAAAAAAAGCAAGCAAACAAACAAACAAGGAAGTTTTACCCAGAAGAGTCTCCATTTCTACTATTTTCGAATATCTCAAGATTTTCCAGTGCAGCTGAATCAAGAACCATATATGGCTTTCGTGCGATTTCACCAATACTAGAGCAAGGAAGCAACTCAAACTTTGCAAATCTCAGCAGAGTTTCATCAAGAAAAGCTTGCCTGAGATAGAAAAGAGTACCACCAAGGGCTGAGAGAGCTTGGTTTCCACCCTCACCTGCACTCACAAGGCTGGACAATACAGCTGGCACAAACTTTGCAGAACCACTATCCGCTGAAGAATCCTTCAAATGCACAGATGTTTCACTAGCAGTGGAATCACATGAATTTTCACCAAACCTTTCATACATGCTTGTCACTTCACGGACAGTTTTCTCAGCATCCCAAAATTCAGAGAAGGGAGCCAACTCATTTACAAGGGGGTTTCTTGTGTGTCTAAAGAGTGCTTTTTCAGTCTCTGGACAGAGCAGCTTAGCAGGTTTGATTATTTCCACTGGCCTTAGCTCAGACAATAAACAGCACAATGAATTGCAATCTGCATCGTCGTTGAACTGGCAATTGAAACATTTAGTCCCACTAGTGATTGATGTATTAAAGTTGCTCATTCAGACAGCACACAACCTAAGTGATGGGTGATATATTCATAAAATCACATGCATTTTAAACAAAAAGATGCACAACATAGGAAACAAGAATAGACACATCAAACATTGAGACCACTGAGCCCATTGAATTCTTTAACAGTGTATTGCTTTTTAAAGACAAGGTACATTTGCATCAATTATGATAAATAATAAGACATTGCCTCTTACCTGTCCAATGATTATTTTACTCGTTGAGACGTCAACCACACAGACGCCAAATACATGAACCCCTTCTTGGTTTGTCGAAACTTGACAGCTTTCAGAAATTGCTAATATATAAGAAGCAGCAGGGTCTGCTGAAAGCATTTCTCCCTCTGTTAAAGTTCCCTTTGTAACTACTGCGCATATTTCGCGTTTCACAACCTTGTGCAAGTTGGAAATTTGTTTCAGCCCGAGGTAAAATACTATAAAGTCAGTTCTTATCAATTGGACTAACCTTATCTTTTGAGCCTTTCTCTTTTCGTCGAATCTCAAGCTGATCAGGTGTCTCTGTTTGCTCAACAACAAGAACGCGGTATCCCTGCTAACCAAAGTACACATAAATCTATCTTTTCAATGATGGTACAGATAAGACTGGGCTAGAGTAGTTTATCACGAGAGATAACCTTCCTAGCCAACTTCTCAACATTCACCGAGAAGATCTTCTCTGGAAATCCACAGTGAGGTTGTTCTCCCTGACAGCACAATCAAATATGAAAAACAGAACCATTCTTTGATCCAGTCAATTAACAAGTATAATATGCAGACAACATAAGAATATGAGTCTCAGGGTCCCACTACCTTCATATACTGCAAACCAAGTTCTTTAGCCCCAACATGTGCATCCATTTCATAAAGTTCATAAAACTTGCCCATCTGGTTCAGAAAAAAGATTTGCTCAGATATAAACAATTACGAATCATATAGTCAAAATATGGACAGGATCACAGGAATAAACCATGCTATTACCTTGAAAAAGAGAACTTTATCCATATGCTTTGACTTGAACTCCCACCATTGCCTCTGAAGTAATTGCATAATCAAAGCTACTTTAAGACATTCATATACAGCTAAACCAGAATTTGAGAAATAAAATTACCTGGCCACCTGTTAAACTTTTCAAGAAGTCTGGGGGAAGGTAGAGAGTCCTTGGGTCAAAATTTTCATCCCCAGGGCGCCTTCTGTTGGCATCCTTACGGTCCCTATTAAGAGAAAATAGAGAGCCAATTGATATCTCACCAAGGAGCCAATTTGATATCCACTTAAGATACAAAAAAAACTTCTACAGATATGAAAGGTGTAGATGGACAAGATGGCCAAGTTCAATTTCAATCAGATAGGAATATCAGCTTACACATCAAGGAAGCTGAATTTCTTAGCTTCGCGTGCACCAAATCTTTCTGCTGCATCTCCTTCTAAATGATTATCAACAGGAGATACCTTCCCACCTACAATGAAATAAGTACTTGGAATTCAATAAAAATAAATAATCTACGCATGGAAACAGTACATTACTTACGGTGAATAAAAGATATCATACGGGCTAATAGTAAAATTGTAAATCACTAATCAGTGACATCAATATAACTAAATCGTACATAATCTGGAAATAAATCAATCATACACAAAAGATACTTCCATTAAGATCTGAACAAATAACTCGAACACTCTCAACCAAATATCAATGAAGATATTTTGCATTGTGCAATCACCATTTCCTTGTTATGCAATGATGATCAGCTTGAATAACATATAAAGATAAAATAGAAGCGTCAACATAGTCACTTACTCTCAACACTATTCTTAGCAGGCTCAGTAAGCCTCTGCACGCCGACACCAAATAAAGTTTGGCCAACGCCACCGACTCTGCTCTTCTTATTAGAATCTGAATCGATTCTTTCAGCACCAACCTTCCTTTTCTTAACAACCACCTTCTTCCTAGCACTACATTTACCATCATCTTCCTCCTCTTCTTCCAATTCCAACTCCTCCAAATCCTCCTCCTCCACCACCTCCTTCCCCGCACTTTTCCCCCAATCCTCATCCTCCGAATCATCCTCATCCTCCACTTTCTCAACATCCTCCAGCTCATCATCATCATCATCCACAACAGACACCTTCCGCAACCTCCTCAGCTTCTTTGCCGGCCGCTCCTCTTCAACCCACTCAACCTTCTCCTCCGACAAATTCAACATTTCCTCCTCCCCATCATCATACTGCACCAAGTGCTTCCCGGACACCTTATCGAACGACTTCACCGAGCCTCCGTACCACGACTTATCCAACGGCCAATAAACCCTAATACTCCTCTCAATCACTTCCGTCCCAAACGTCTTTTTACCAGAGGCCACACTCGGTGGAGAAGAAGAAGCAGAAGAAGGTCCGATGACTAGCAGAGGCTTCTTCCGACCGGATTGCACAGGCGAAGGTGTGACCGGGTTGGAGGTGGTTGGATTGGGGTTAGGGTTTGGTTTTGATTTCGAGAGAATCGGCGAGGGTGAAGGTGAAGGGGAAGCGGATTTGGTGAAGAATGAGGTAATCTGACGCTGTTGATTGACCAGTGGTGACCGGCCGTTGCTGGCTTTCTTCGCCGGAGCCATTTCCAATTGTATTTTGTACAGTGGAAAGGGAGAAAGAGGATTGATTAAGTAGCTGAGGAAGATTGTACGGAATGTTTTAACAGAGATAGGAAAAAGATGAAGAAAGAGAAGGGGAAAGGGCGGGAAATGGAGAGAATAGGGAGGGTTTGGCGGGATCAATACCGGATACCACTCTCCCAAGTCTCATTATCGTCTCCTTTCCGATACCAATATGCAGGTTAGTGTCATCAAACTTGGATGAATCATTAGTGTAATAATTATGATGTTACACAAACAATTAGAATGACGGTATTGTTTGGCAATATAATTAAAATTTGGTGGTGAACATTTTATATATATTTCGTTCTATTATATTAGAGTGAGCGACGCGTTGGTGTCATGATTTATACGATAACTATATTTAGTAAAATTAACTGAAAAGGTAGTTAATAACTGATCAGTAATTTTTTTTCAACAAACTAACCTAGCTTCTCAAACCAACTAGCTTGTTTAAAAAATGCACTTCACGTACATACTCATTTTTATAAAAAACTTATTATTACGTGAATGCACAATTTTTTTATAAAAGAACATACTAACACTCTATAGCAATATTATAATTTAAACTCTTAATACTAAATCTCATAAAAATTCTCCAATATTTAAAGAGATCCTTAGTTTTTAACATATATTATTTAGTTTTTATATAAATAATATGTTTTTATTTTTACCAATATTTATCTATTTTTCACGTTTTATCTTATATTGTACATTTATGTTGAACCGTTCAATTTTTAGTATATATTGTCTAGTTTTATTTTTGTAATTACATTGTCTAATTTTATAAATGAACTTACATGTCAAAAATAAAAAAAATTATAAATAAACTTGTTTAATTTTATTACTTGTACAAAAATTTCATTCGGTGTAATCTATATTGTTTAGTTTATAAAACGAATTATTTAATTTCTTTTACATAATAATAAATTTATACTATTATTTAATTTTTATATTATATTATTTAATTTTCACTTAACTCATTTTAAATAAATTTGAGTTTAAAATTTTGAAAAAATATCATCTAACAAGTTACGAAATAAATATATAATTATTTAATTTTATTATTTGGAGCAAAGACATACTCAACTCCTAAACATTCAATAAAAGACATGTTCCATAGAGTTTTAAACATGAAATAGGTATCATTTTTCCCTAATTCTTTCCATCTTACAGAAAGGTCATCTATGCGATCCAGTTGGAACTCAGCTCTTTTCTTCTTCCCATGACTTCTCCTCTTCTTTGAAGCTTCCTGGACTTCTATTCTCCCTCTCATTTCCTATGTTTTCGTTCTTTTATCCCATTCTTTCTCGTCGGACTCTCTTTTCTATTCTCCTTCTCATCTTCTCAATTTGTTGAAGAGATATTGAGATGAAATATTATTTTGGGTATGTGGTTAAAAATGAGTTTGAAATAAAAAAAAGTACATTGTGATCGTGGTTAAAAATAATTTGTATTGTGCAAGTTATTTTTATAAATAAAAAATAATTTCATTTTAATGGATTGATGAAAACGAAAAAAAAATTCACGTAGTAAAAGATTGTGATCTCATCTGCTATCAAAAATTGCACATGTGTGAAGTATGTGGTAAAAAATCAAAATGTATCTCTGTGTGGCCATATCAAAATTTGTGAAGTAAGAAAGTACTATCCTGTAACATTTTGACTAAAAGATATCTCACAAATTATATACTATATACAGTATAAGATAAAATTAGCAGGGCACCCGTAGAGTAAAAAGTTGAGTTTCTAATTGCTTTTAAACTGTCGATATTTGCTTATGATACAAGACCTTTTGATTATACTAGTATACTGGGGGTGGGTCTTCGACCTTTCCCAGTGTATCCTTTCAAGCTTTTGCATAACATGAAAAATCAAAAGATATTAAAGAAAAAGAGAAGATCCAGAAATGATGGCTTGTCAAATGAAATTCATCAACTCCAGCCAAGAACTCTATATGGGATGCCATAAAGTTTGAACATGAAACATCCACACTGAAGTTCAAATTTTTCACTTTTAATTGTCTTGTACACTTGAATAGACCTGTAATTTAAAGTTGTCGTACAACAAAAGCATTTGCAGATTTCAGATTGGGCAATGGACAGCAGATCCATACCACAAAACTGGACCTGAATAGCCAAAATACACAGTAGTCGTCTACTGCCACAGCTCGGAGAGTTCTCTTGCCAACCATTTTGACAGACTCTTTGTCTTTTTCTTGTACTCACTATTGTTCTGATAATAAGATGCAGCATTTGACAGCATCACCTCTATGTCATGTAAAATTGCCTCTACTCTCCGATAATATTTATTGCTTTCCAACCTCCCCAGAATTATATCAGGAGATAATGGCACCGGGAACCTGCAAAGTTCATACATCAAGGATCTTAACATCTATTTTTGAATTGTGTAAAATTTAACAAGTTTCGTACCTGTTTTCAAAATCCTTCTTTTTCACAATATCGTTCAGTTTTGAGAACCCATAGCGATCCTGAACCACAGAAAAATCAACATCAGTCTCTGTTCTCCTAGAAAAACACCAATGTACGTCCCCATTCATCACTAAACACAATTAATATTTAGAAAATCCCCCCACACCCCCCCCACCCCCCCCACCCCGCGGATATTGCTTGTAGTAGAAAATCCCAGTTTTTAGAAAAGTACACCCGATACCAATCAGAGTTGTAAAACTCTAGTCTTATGGCATACTTCATTGGTACGACCCTATGCAAATTTAAACAGTTAGGTGTTTAGGTGTAATTTTATCACATCATTCATAGGAATATACCTATCTATTAAACCAAATGGAAAAGGAAAGAGAAAGACCTTATTGCTAGCTCTCTGCACCAAGTGAGTGAAACAAGACATGATTCTCCCAGTAACTCCGTTGTCAATGATGTGCGGTTGTACCCACGGACTATCTTCATGGAATAGTTCCCAAGGACAGTGAAGTGCTGTGTCACCGTCGTATTTCACAACATATCTTTCCCATGGGCTCCCAGGGAAATTAGCATCTGCATCCTTGATATCAATAATCTCACCAGTCCACCAAGTACCAGCTTTAACACCCTCCCCTCCGGTCCACCACACCATGCATTTATCCCTAATTCTCCACTTTCTCACCATAGCTGCATCATACAATGTCTTTTCAACAACAAAATCCGATGTATCATTTAATTCAGGCAGTATTACTTTAAACGTTTGTCCAGTCAGGCCCCCAGTAGAATCCAGAAATCTTAGGGAGAGTTTACAGCAGCCAGAACCAGAGAGCATTGTGTACTCAAGCTTTTCGACCTCACAAATTTCAACTGCACTCAAGTTATCACCAAACAATTCCCAAGGAGGATTCCGTTGAATTCCGGGCACCTTACAATGCTCATGACCCTGCAAAAATTGACAAGGCCAATGAACTACTCAAATCCAACTACATGAGTCAGACAAATACCATGAAGAGGGCAATGGCATAAATCCCTGCTCCAAATGCAAACTGCGGCAAATCCACTGTGCCATTTTATTGCAAGAAAAACTCATTTATTCAAAACTTAGCAACAAAACCCTTCCTTTCCAAAATTAGAAAGTTTTTATTTTTATTTTTATCTATTTTCCTGTTCTGCATTCCTCCAGGCTCCAGTAGATTTAGGCGAAAAGTATCTACATGTCAAAGAAAGGGGGGTGACAGGGAAATTTGCCAAATAATTTTAAAAACACAAAATAACAAATTATTCCATGTGGTAACAATTACACACATATAGTATATAATGCTTGGAACACGCTTAAAGCTTATGCATCTTGCCACTACAAAGAACTAATAGTGAATCAGAGAATGTCATCTACCTGTCTCATGTATGCCACTTTATCTCCCATCTGTGGGATGTACCGATATCCCTCCTCCTGTTGCAATAGCAGCAACCAATTCATCTTTGCAGGCACCTGTTCTGAAATTCCTGTAACTAAACCACTTCCACTTGCAGTCCAACAACTTTCCCCCTTTCTCCGGGAGGACCTGGGCCTCACTGTATGTTTTGATGCAGACAGCCATCCATCTTGAGCATAATGATCAATCACTTTCTTTTGAGACTTTCCAGAACTTCTTGATGTACATGGTTGTAAATAGTCCACGCCTATCCCAAAAGCATCAGTTACAACATTTTCTTGTTTAGGGGCCTTCAACTTCAAGGATCTCGACCTACGGACAGGATCCGTATCCACGTCTGGCATATCTGTTACCATACTGTGGTTATGGAAGGCCCCATTTGTGTTATTGTCGTCAAAATTTGCACTGGGTTGTGGCATCTCACCTGTTTTTGCATGCTTATTACTAGCCAATGGATGATCTAGAAGTGATGCTTCCCCAACTGAAGAAAGTCTTTCACCATGAGCACCTGATGAAGCAGGTGAGCTCGTCCGGGCTGGAGGTCTGGAAGAGTCGCACCTAGATTTGATGGGTTTTATTTTTATTACAGGTCTCTTCTTTTCGGAACCTTTCTGATAACAATTGTTTGGATCAAGACTAACGTTACTAGATCCAGTATGAAGAAAACTGGATGAGACTTTTTCCTCAATCTCAATTTTTGGTTTGTTGGACGTACCAGCTTCGTTGCAAACCGGCTTGCTACCATAGACAGGTGATGGCGGTAATTTTGCCACCTGCGTGCCATTTGATGTGCGCAACTTCATTTTTCCCCAGCTCATACTGGTGTCACAAGTTGTATCCGGCTTCAGCTCATTCTCAGATTCTGCTAATTTTTCAACATCCGTGGAGAGCTCTTTATGTGTCTCAGGAAGCTCCTTAGCAACTAAGCTTGCAGAAGACGACCCTGGGTTCATGGAAGAAGATGCAACATTACCGTGGCTCTCAAATTGGTGCATGTAGCTATCCTGCCCTGAAGGTACTACGCGGTGTTTATTAAGTGACAGTTTGAGCACCAACTTCTTCTTGTTTCCAGTGTTCACTGGCAAATATTGGTCTTTAAGGGGCCTGACCACATCTTCAGATCCATGAGGAGATGCTTTTAAAGTGCCCGAGTGTCTTTTTTGCTCATTAACGTCGTCATTATATCCTTTCCTTTGACTGGAAGATTCCTCAAAAGTTGATTCACTAGTTGATGAGTAACCTGCTGAATCATCTTCATCTGTAAAATCATCTGTCATCTGTGAAAAGTTATTGACTGCACTGCGTCCTGAAACTCTACGAGGTCTCAACAACTTCGCTTCAGTGCTCTTCTTTCTAGAAGTTCCCGGACGAACTTTCAATTTTTTACATCTTTTACTTCTAGACAAAGCTTTGCCTCGTTCATCCGAAGTTCTCTTCTTCAGTCGTCTACCGGAGGATGTCATCAAATTAAGCTGTAAAGATTGAAAATGCTACTTAGAAAATGCACACCAGAACAAAATCAACTCTAAACTCAAGCTTACATCAAATACAGGTTTCCTCTTTCTAGACCGCCATGCACTGTCTTTCTGATTTCGTCTGACCTTGTCATCTTCACTACACTCTGAATCACTGGAAGCACTGTCACTATGGTCAATTGGCTCGTCACTGATATATTCCTCTGTAACATTGTACTCCGAGTCATTATCATCATTCATGGCATCATTTTCAGGTTCCAAGTACAGAGCATCAAGATAATCTGGCAGTGGCTCAAACTGAACATCCAAATCTGGCACAGGTAGTATTGGGAACTCTTGGCCTATCCCAATATCTGTGCCAATTGCAAATTGTATGGACGTAGGACGCCATTCGATACCCAACGCGCCAAGCCGACGTCTTTGGTACATGCTTTGATAAGGTTCTGGGTATGGAAGCATGCCTGCAATATTTAATTCAGAGAAATAATACTCCAGCATTAGAATATTATTATTCTTTTTATAGCTAATATCATATTAATTAAAATAAAAAAGACAATACACCAGGTATATATTATAACTAGTACTAACCCGTGGCAATGCCACGGTATAAATTAACTTTAATAATAAATAAAAAAGGGACAAAACAAAACAATCGGAAAAATTAAGTAATTAAATTTATAACGTGCAAACAATGTTGGTTATGGTGACTGTGAGTGGCCATTCTTGATCCAATTTCATTGAGTTTTCTTATGCTAACAATAGAAAATGTGAAATCACGACGCATCATGACAAATATGTTTTCACATCGGATCCTATCATACTCTACGTGTTAATTAATAACAAAAAACATGTTTTAAAAAAAAATTGACATAAAATCCGTAAAGTTTGGTAGAGGGTTCCTTGCTAAAGATTACATTTGATTATTTGAATGGGAATTTTGAGATAAATAAAGAAAATATGGAGCACTTGACCAGAAACAATACTAAATATGTGATGGGACGAAATCCCTGACATACTTGAATCGCACAACACATCTTGAACATTCCTCCTGTATGGAGTAAGCTGTGTCTCCTGCACGAGAATCAACAAGTCAATATAACAGAAGAGGAATTAATATTTGGGACCAAGTAGATACATGTAAGAAGATGTCAGATATCCATATTCCAAACTTTTAGCAATTTACATTAGACTGTATAAAATTGGTGGATATTCATGGTAGATACTCACAAGTTCAGAAATTTGGAATAGTCACCACAAGATACAAACAACAGTTACTTGTTTTTTATGCAAGAGATAGGAAACTAATTCTCCGAATGTGGTTTTTTCCACTTAAAAGAAAGCCTTCTAATCTGTAAATTAACATCGTCATCTTTTCACTTCTTTGTTTTACACATGAAATTGTTGAATGTGACTGTAAGGATTATCATAGCATTAGCTGCTTCATCATATATTGTACTTGCTTGAATCCATCCCATCATTCACTCTAAAACTGACAGATATAAATTGTAATATGATAGAGGCATTAAATAAATAGGAAGAAAGTGCATCATGCAATAATGATGGATATATAACCAATGGAATAGAACATAATACAACAAAAAGACAATTCACCTGATCAATAACAGTTCCAGAAGCGTCCTGAGTAAGTGGACGATAGTCACCAAGGAAAAACTGTGTTCACAACTTTAAGTGTCAGAGTTGTCACGAGATTGGCTAGACCATGAGTATAAAACCGAGAAACAATCATTCATAACCTGATCATATTTAGCATCTTTCTGGGACTCCCCTTCACCAGTGTTTAGCAGATAAATTTGCCCCACATCATCTGAAATCACAATTGAAGTGCCATCCCTAGAGCGGCAAGAAATAGCATGCTCATTAATAACTCGAAACATTTTGAATCCACATGTATTCAGGCATAATCTAATGAGATCATTATCAGATTACAAGCATATTGTGGGTCTGGGATAATAAAAATGAAAATAGAATTCATTGGACTCAAGTTAAACAATAAAGAATGTATGAATATAAATTTCAAATTTGATGCTACAGAATTAAGGATTAGAAGAACCACAGTTGTTAGAACTACCAGTCATCAGAATGAGAAAGGATTCTGAGAGACATACTGTGAGAACTTTCCGTCGACCAATTTAAAGCGCCCATCAATTTCATATACGTGAATTGGGGTACCCTCCCATATCTTGTAATACACCACAAGGATAGATTAACAAATAAACAATGACGGCATTCAGAACTTCAGTCAGACTAAGGAACAACCAACTTACATCCCACAATATGGTTTTCCCATCATACCCAGCACTCATAGCAATTCTTGGGTTGAAAGGGTGAACATCCAGAACGTAAGTCTGTCAAATTGCAACAGAAAATTATGAGTGGAATTGCAAGTGTTGCAGGCTTACAGCAATCAACTCAAGTAAGATCTAAGCCAAAATGCAATGAAAATTTAGATTTACTATAACTATCACAACAATCTAAACTATTTCGGATTCTAGAATTGACTGCTAGATTTTGATAAATGTGAAACCAAACTTCAATGAAAGCATTCAAGTCACACTTAATTTTTTATTTTCTGGAAGGTCACTCCTAATTCTTTACACTCAAATTATAGTCTGAAGATGCTAAAGTACGTTTGTAGTAAGAATTGTTCAATTAAATGAAGATGCCTTAAAGTCTAAAACTCATCTTCCCCATATCAAGACTTCTGGTTTTTTACATTGCACCTCGATTCAAAATATAAGTAAGTTGGCTATTGTGATGTAAGCATGTTGCATGTGCAGGGACAGGTCGTGACAGAGGTCCAAATAATTACTTGCTATCACTAGAGCTCTAGAAGACAAACAATTAATAGTGTTCCCTCTAGCTGTCTGCAATGCCAGCTGGCGATCCAAATGTGAAATTCATATAATCTCAGTTAAAATCATGTTATGAAAATTATTTAATATTAAATCTTTAACAAAATTATATGTGAACATTGGTCTGGAGCGGAGGGATTATTGAGGTAAGATACTACAGTTGGCATCGTGAAAGCACTGACAGACAAAATACTTTGAACGGTATATAGCTATGAAATGAGTCACTCTTGTCTCCCTATATCTGCATCTAGGGATATATGACTCATGAGGATATGTGCTGAGAGAGAGAGAGAGGGAGGTGAAAAAACTGACTCATGACTCGCGTATTCGACCTGGTGTGATACATTTTACAGACCACATAGCCTATCCTATCCCACTTATTGGATAGGACATTTGATTGTTGCATTTCTGGATTTATATGTTTGCTTGTCAGCTGAGCTTATTGCCATATATGGTATTAATGCATGAAAGTGATGGCATGGTCATACCATCTAAATAAATATCTTAGTAAAACGACAAGAGAAGAAAGCAAATAAAACTTCATTCTCTAGCAGCTTCAGGTGAAAAAAAGAAGCCTCAATATTAGAAGTTTGGTTGCACTTACAGATGCTGTATGACCAGCCAATGAATGCACCAAGCTACCATCATTAGCATTCCAAACACAAATTCTGTTGTCTGCATAACATATAGGAGATCATAAGATATAGTACCAGTACTGGAAATCACAGTTTTCTCGTTTTTATCATAATCAGAAGTAAATCAAGCTATAATAAAAACCATCAAAAGAACTGAGGGAATAAGTCAACGTATCCAGGGAAAGATAGAATATAATTTAGAGAAACTTCAATTAATAGGTTATATGTGTGCATATAGTGGGCCAGTTAATCATTTCAACTCGCATAGTTCCAACAAACGTCTGCATGGTAGGGATGTGTGGAATTAACATCTATATAAGAAACAGCACTTACTGGACACTTGGAAAAATAAATTATGCTCTTAGGATAAAACTTTGAGATTATCTTTCCGAAATAATACAAATGATAAATGAGTTTTTGCTGTTTATGTAGCTCCAAAATAATTTAACACACTGACGTTTTCAGTCATCACTCCTTATTAAGGCAGTGTACTGGAAAGTGCTTCATTGACTACATAGAAAACATTAGAGTTTGGTACACCAAATTCTTTGGTAGCTTCTGAAAAACAAGCAGCTAATTGCTTAAAGCAGAGTAGCAGACAAGCATCTAATGACTGGGTGCTTAAAGCTCCCAAGTTTTAGGAAACCTAATTTCTTGTAACCGCAATCCTATAAAACAAAATTTCCTTTGTTGCAGATTTTGTTACAACAACAAACAAAATTTACCTTCAATAAGGTGCTTATTATGAACTAAACCAAATACTAAAATCCACTACTTTAAATTGCCATGTACATACCAAACACCTCATACTTATGCTACTATGCAACTTCAGCCATCTTCACTCAGAACAGAAGCCCAAAAACACTTCCTAGAAACATTTGCAAGCATTCTTAGCTGATAGATTCACTTTTCGTCAATACAATCTCAAAACCTCCATTACCACAGGATCTAGTACCTAATCCAACCCATTGGGGTTTGGATAGATCAGATTTGGCATTTTGAAATTTTTGGGTACCCATTTTATTACCCGGTCAAGTTTCAGGTACCCTGGGTACAAAATAAATATTAAAATTTCTGATTTTCATTGTCATTTTTCTTGCTTCGATACTAATTGTTGACTTATTAATCTGTTATCAGAAGACTGAATAACAAAGGTTTTGACATGCATATATCAAGAACTGACCGTTTATATTTCAGAAGTCAATGCAACTTTTAATTCTCATGCATCACCGCTCACAGTACATGTATAGTGGGTGATTATTTTGTGGCCGGGGGTGGGCAAAGAATCGTATGTTGGCATTACGATTAAATTTGAGATTAAAAAGAGCTGCATTATGTGCAAGATATCATACACACTGTTAGGCTCAATTGGCCTTTTGTTTACGAAATCAAGAGCTTCGTGTAATAGACCAGCTCGACCTAGTGAAACCACAGTACACCTCATTTGTCAGCACTTTAGTAAGGGGGTTGTTTTTCACTTTCTTGCATAAAAAAATTTAAGATGCCCAATACCCATAATCGGGTACCTGATCCCGAATTATCAGGAGGCAGAAATATCCAAACCACGCCCAGCCCTACAAGAATCCTTGTAAAACCTGATATTGACTCCATCACGTTTCTTTTACTACAGCTTATCCCCGACCCAAGATCTCAAGGTGCCTGATGGAATCAAACTTGGGACACTAAGGTACTGCCAGTCGCAAGTAATTTTCCACATGAACAGACCTGTCCCGCCAGTTCTTGCATCAGATATTGCAGTAACAGCAGACAAATGAACCCAATACGCATATCAGAATGACTGAATATAAATAAATGAACCCTCATAAAAAGGAAAAAGATTCTGACCACATTGAATCTAATATACTTGCATAAAAAGAGGAAAGAATATTAATCAGCAAATAACACCATAATGCAAGCTTAGGTAAAAGAGATAAACTGAAAAACGTGGGAAGTAAAAGTTTTTAGCATAAAGAAGAATACCCATGATAGCAGCAAGTACAAAACGATTATCCAGGCTCCATATTATCATGTTAACACCACGAGGAGTTGGAAGCAATCTCTGACGTGGACCTCCACGAGGAGGCTGAGGCGGCATAGGTGGAGGAGGAACTTTAAGATGATACGCCCGGATCCAGCGTCCAATTTTTCCCTGAGATGAGGATTTTTTTGGGCAATCTTTTAGAAATAAATGTTTGCATTGCAATGGAGTAAAGATGAAAAAGAAAATAGAATGTGTAGCAGACAAAATTCAGTTTAAGCATTCATGGGAATCTAGAATTTCTCTGCTTATAAAATATCAACTGGAAAAAACAACTAACATGAGATCTTCGTGATCGAGGTATCCAAATAATTGCACTCCCATCGCGCGAACATGTAACAATGCTGTCATGACTAAGCCTGAGATTTGTAGCAGATTTAAGAAGTGGAAGTCACTGACATGTTATGGACACAACTTAAGCCTAGCGTCTTAGACAGAAAAAATAAAAAAAGGGCTGTCAACATACTGAATAGTTAGTCACTAAGTTAATTAAGAGCAGACAGACCAGGAATTTTTGAATTTTGGGAAGTTATCTTCAGCAGATGTTTCAGCTGGGGAAGATCGCGGGGCCACTGCACAGCCACTACAGAAGGAGAAAACTGGTGAGTCCACACACAATTATAAATGTTCAGTAATTTATATTGTTGACACACGAACCTGAATTGGACGTAGTTAACATCATTCTCATGGCCAGCTAGTATGTCGATTTCATGACTTGGTTGTCCAATATCATCGGTGCTGGGTTTACAGGCATTCCAGACCTACACTTACCGATTGTCATAAATCTATCACATGGCTCAAATAGTTACTCTATTGTTATCCCAAGACTAAAAGAATCACTGAGAGATCATAAACCAAGTGACCACTGCCATGTCGTACTTGCACATATTGAACAGCATCATTTAATTTACTAACATAATGACAGGCAAGCAGCTGAAGTTTTGCAGAAGCATGAGAATCACTGAAACACAACGATATGTAGAACTACACCACATCATACAACATATAAACACGAAGGATCTGTGATAGAAGTTCATCTCATCTAAACCTCAAGCTTGTAGAGAAGTGTGAATCTAGCCATTTATATTAATTTACCAATCCCCCGTGGCCCCTCACTTGTGGCCAGTTTCGGACTCTTTGTGGAGAATTTAATATGGGAGGAGTTTGTCTCCATGGAGATTTGAACCCTACAAACTCAAACTCGTAGAGAGGTGTGAAATCTAGTCATTTATATTAATTCTCCAATAATCTGCGTGTAGTTGCTTAATAAAATGCGATGAAGTAAACAGGAACAAACTTGAGAAATTTTCATCATATGCCTACAAGATGAGGGAACAAGGCACATAACACAAATAGGAACTGTTTATGCATACCCTTGCAAAAGTGTCGGAGCTCCCAGTAACAAAAACAGTTCCACTGGCATTGAAGGCACAGCATAATATTTGATGACTCTGGGCAGTAGTGCTCAATGGTGCACCCATTGAGGGGATAGTGCTGCTCTTTCCTAAAGTAAAAAGAAAATATGCTTTAATTCTCATTTATTAACTGCAATGATAATGACTGTACAGGTGAAGCATCGTCTAACCAACAGTCAGATCCGTGGGCTTTGGCAAGTAAACACGTGGACCGCAGTGAGAGTATCTAGCATCCCAGAGTCGACATGTCCCATCATCGGATGACCTATTGATATAAACAGAGAAATAAAGTAAATCTCGCTCCTGTAAAAGGAATAGTTCCCACAAATCAACATAAATGGTATCGGACTAGGTGTCGTTGAATTTAGAGTCAAAGTACATCTTATGCAGCCAAATGTGCTTGCTATCTTTATATAGCAGTGTGCCTCTCAAAATTGACTAAATTATCAAGAAAAATGATGTTTTATTCTTCGAATCTATGGCTTTTGTTTTCCATCGTAATATTTCCTAACGTGGAGGTTTTAACTGGTATCTGAATCTTCTTGAAAGATTGTAATTATATACTAATTAAAGATATATTTATGTTATTATTGGCAGGCGTAGTTGTTTATGCTTTATACCAATTGAGTCTACTGAGAGTTAGGATGTTAATAAATCAATTTAACAAATTAAGATATCTTCAAACTACATTACTAAGTATATATGGTTAAGCCGGGAAAAAAACAAAAATAAATTATTCTGTACACTTATTTTCGTGCAGAATACACTGTGCTGCTAAGAATTCCACAAGGCCTAGCTGCATGCTGTGGACCTCATAATGATAAAGACAAGTTGTGCACTGATTCATTTAGAAGAAATATAATTAGATGACTCTCCATATCAACACTAATATACACAAATTGTACTCTACCAGGATAATACTTGATTGATCAATTGTTCAATTGTTATGAGACTCACGATAAGAGCTGAAAGGTGAAATTTGGCCTAGGACAGAAGGCAATGGCAGTTACACCTCCTGTATGTCCCCGGAGAACAGAGACTGGAAACCCATCTGGCAGACGCCACTGCAAAAGAAGTGATCACTCAGTCTTTAAAGAGCTAAAGAGATTATATTCTCATGCTCAAGGGTATCAGAATCTTACAACGCGAATACTGTAATCATTTGATGCAGACGCTACCAACACATTAGTGGAACTTACAGACAAATCTGTAATGTCACCCTGATAAAAATAACAAGGGCATAACACTGTAATTAGGCCAATAAGATCTTAAAAGGGAAAAATATAAGAATAAGTCCAGAGATGAACCAAAAAAAAAAAAAAAGTCAACATAGTTAGAGGCCTTACTTCATGCCCGCGGCAGCTAGCAAGGCAAAACGCAGTTTCCATTGACCATATCTTGACCAAACGATCGTCCGATCCAGTAATAACATAGCGACCAGAGCGATCAAATATTGCTTGAAGGGCACAAAGGACGTAAGTACTAAATTAATGTATAACATGATTGAAGAATCCGAAAACAATAATGCAGAATATAGGGCTTGACTAACTTAAATCTAATAAAATCCATATGAAAATTTGAGCATGAAACTGCATTATAAATTTTTTCCACATAAATATAACCATTCAGTGTATAGTACCCACCCACAGGCATAGTCATAGAAGCACATCGCTCGTGCTATAGTCAATAACTCGACAAAACACCTCTGTGCCAGCAGGATTGGTAAATAACTGTGATAAAAGCTCCATGGGAATACTTTATATAGGTAAATATCATATCAAAACTAGCAAAAAATTTGTTACTAAGAATATCTACGTTGACATAATTAAACAGTAGTAATTCTTTAGGGCCCAACTATTTTTGGCTCAATGGCAAGGGGATTGATTAAAATTACAGCACAATGTAAAATACTTATCCAATGTAATTTGCAAGATATAACTGAATTTTTCGGTGTGTAGTGGATCACCTACATAGATACCTTATAGTTGACTTGAGCTTTTAATTTAACTAGACAATGTACATTTATACATACTGAATTATTTAATAATCTTACTTTTTGCATTTTTCTTTTCCGGATGTGAGAACTCTATTTACGCATAAACAATCTACAGACTACATTTTTTTTTTTTTGAAACGGCTAAAGGGTCACTCGAACCCCTGACCTATTGGTTGGAGGTGAAGCGTCTTACCAATTGAGCTGCGCTTCGTTTTCAATCTACAGACTACATTAATATTTTGCTTTGAGAGATATGATATATAGATATTGCTGAACTATAACACCAGAAAGGTTCTGTGTTATAAAGCTATACGTGCTAATGTTGACTATGTGTACACTAAGAGTATAGCAAAAATATGAGCATACCACAGTAGACAGCATCCCTGTGCCCTCTTAATTTCTTCTTGTTTTGCATCTTCGGCACCAAAACTGATGGCTTGGCAATGGCATAACACGGAAAGCGAATTGATGGAGCCCGATGGTGCTTTGAAAAGCCACCCCCGATTTCCCTCAATCGCAGCCCTCGGACCTGATCAGCTTGCATATGAGGCCAACGGAGGTAAGACGGCAAATTGCTTGCTTTCTTATTTTCTTTATCCTTCTCACCTGTATAGCATATATATCTATTTAGAATTGTACCCAACTAGCGGATTTCAACATGATTCATACAATTGCACATATCTGAATAAGCTAATAAAGGGAAAATGAGGAATATAAAAACTAAGGGTTAACGGCTAATAATGCTTTTTATCATAATCATGATAAACTGACTTTGAGTATGGAAACAAATCCGTAGCGTAAGAACTAATTTGGTTTAGTACCAAATAAGGCATTGTTTTTATAATTTAGTAACGCCATTTTGACTGCAGAAGCCAGAAACCCCAAAATACATAGAAGCTGTGGCACACCGCCATGAAGCACTCTTCTACCGTGCTGGATGCTACTTGGGAGTTGCTTTCTTTTAAAAAGTCACCTCTTCTCTATGATAATTAATCATTCTGATTCTTTGCTACCTTCCCCTTCTACTTGCATCCGTGCCCCATATAATGTCAGCTCATATTCTACATTGTTATGTGAAACCAAGGCTTTCTCTATCCTTCTATTCCTTTCCAGTTTTATTTTTTCAACTTACTCTGCTTGCTTTCTCACAGTGTTGCGGTAGAGTATGTATTGGGTGAAATGGTAACATAATGCTACTAGTTACTTGTACAGTCAATAATGTATCGATACACATTTTGTCAAATCAGTGTGCAAGTAATGGTGTTGGATTGGTGCACAAGGAGTGTGTTTGAGAACCGGATCATGGTGAAAGTGAAACTATCCCAATTCACATATTTGCATTTTAATTTCAAAAAATATTCCTATTGTAACAGTTTTCTCTCCCTCACTTGCGAAAATAATTCAGTTGAATCCAAAAACATGAGCCCCCATTTGACGAACATAATTGAATCTTATCTCAATCTGACATATTTGCCCAACAAACACCATTTATAATAACTAAAACTTAAAAACTAACATATATATCTATAATGAGGAAGTACCTAAACACCATATTGTATTTTTCTTTACTCTTACTCTCTTGTATTTTTTCTTTCTTTCTTGAGCTAATGTAGTCATGCACGGTAGTGAAACGTAGGGATATACAAGTTAGGTGCCACCTCTCGAGTACGTAAGGATCTACGAGTTCGTTGGGGCCACCTCTAGAGGACTGTTCCTACATGATTAAGCCACCAATGGACAGTTGTAAGTGGCATGCGGAACGAAGTGCTACAACGCTATAACGCGTTGAGAACCACCTCTAGAGGACTGATCCATTCCAAACCAAGCAGTTGTAAGTGCCATGCGGAACGAAGTGCTACATTGCATATCGCAGTGGGAGCCACCTCTAGAGTCTGTATGGGCCACTTCGAGGACTGACTCACAACGCGTGTAATGATTTAATAAATGATTAAGTTAATGAAATTCTACCAAAAGTGAAACTAAATCAAGATGAAAGATATTTTTTTATACGATGAAAACCTGAAGTCGCTAAGTGTCATGTAGAACAAAGTGCAATGCCGACAATGCAGTGGGAGCCACCTCTGGAGGACTGATGGTTATCGAAATATTCACCAAGTATCATGAGGAAAAAGTGCTACGCCACAAATTTTGGTGGGAGCCACCTCTAGATAATTCCGTCGATAATCAATTTTGAAATTTTGGAATTTAAATTCGGATTTTGAATTGATAAACTGATAAGCTTGACAAATATATACCTTATCAATTAACATTCCCCTTAAACGAATCAATTCTTTAAAGATCATAATTTTTCAAAAAGAAAGGAAAAATATTTCCTTAAAATAAATTCCCACCCCTTTACCCACTGGGCTCGTGTAGCTCACCTCGTTCTTCTAATAATATTTCAGACGAACCGTGTTGTGTTGGAATTTGTGATGCACCATCGAGTGAGGATAAGTGAACGCAGGAAGAAACCTTCCGCTAGTTAATTAAGAAGTCTATTTAATCGCGATTATTGGTGCAAATGCTATATCGTATCATATGACGAGATGTATTTTATGTTAACTTCTTCGAATTTTGTATTTGATTCTCAATTTTATGTATATTTTCAGTTGTAATGTTACTTATATGCATCGTATCATCTCTATAAAATCCAAGGTGTTACAATAACTTAATATAAATCTAATCCAACCATTCCCTATAAAACTTGCCATTTTGACTTTGACCACAAATTATTCTTAAACGATTATTGTAAATTATTTAAGAGTCAATTATGTAAATTATTTAAGAGTCAGTTGTGGTCAAATTCGAAAATAGTTGACCGCAAAATCAATGTTGTCAATTGCGTATCGCGAAGCGTCACCCCATGCCCAAAATTGGGATTGCGATCGCGGGCAGGATAGTGCAGTAAAAAATGCGAATTTTATAAAATAAACATATAATATAAGTAATTGGTAGGTCATATATTACTTGTATTAAAACATTACACATATATAGTCTAAATAAGCAAGGTCAATGAAATATTTCTATAAAAGAACTCAAAAAAGATTTTTTATAAAACCGACAACAAAATGCACTAAAACGCGTCGCGAGGGCGATGCCACGACGCGCTATTACGGGCCGCGATACTACTTGTAGCGGGAACATGGTTCCAGGGCGCTATCGACAACACTGGGCAAAATAGTAAAATGGAAAGTTATATAGGGAACGGAGAGAGTAACATTTATATCAGTACATATATGAATGAAATATTTTAAGCAATTACTTACGGATCCCTTAAATTTAGCCAAGTTACATAATCATCCCCGAATTGGTGACAATTATGAATTGCCCCCTCAAGCCCATTTTCGATGACCAATATGTCACCATCAACTTTCTCTCTCCAGGTGGAAATATATACTTGTCTTAATAAAAATAAAAAAATAAATTAAAATTAAGATTACAGGAGAGGACGGAAGGAAAAAAAAACCTACTTTCTTCTTCCTCCTCCCATTTCCCCCTTCTACTGTTCACAACTCCATTGGAGCTGGAAATTTCAGAGCTGGATTTCCAGCTCCAAACCAGAGCTTAAATCTCAGATTTGAAATTAGAGCCCGTGAGTTCCATTAGAGATTGATTTTGGGTGGTAGATGGTGGCGATTCAAGGTGGTGACAATGATAGTGTTCGGTTGATGTTTGTGTTGGAAATAAAAATTTAAGGACTTAATTGAGCTTTTTCAGAAAAGTTGTGGTCTTTGGAGAATTAGATTAAGACTAAGGACTTGGTTTGCAATAAAATGAAGGGGGAATAAGGAATAATGAAAGAAGAAATAAAAGAAAAGCAAAAATAAAAGAAGGGATGGCATTTTCGTTATTAATTCAACCCCCCACCCTCCACATCAGCAATATGTCAGTCCGCATAAGCATCTCCGTTGACTTTTGAGGCTGGATGTAATTCTCAAATTTCACCATTGTAAATACTGAGGTTACAGGCACACCCTACCTATTTTAGTATCTAAATTACAAATACTTACCAAACAAAAGTTTTGGGTTCATTTATTTATTTACTTTATAAGTGAGAATGCCTAATTGCCTGAGGATAATGAAAATCATCAATGAATGTATTATATTACTAGATTCTAAGTCGTTCTCTCTATTTTTTATCAAATAACAGAATAGTTTGCTATATTGTCACACTAACTGATTGAAGTACTCTATGTAATGTTTACGGCCCTTATGCAGAATGGAAACTGTATTGATCATTCAAGAGTTTAAAAGGTAAGCAAGCTGAAAAACATCACATACCATACAACAGTGAAAAGGAATCAGTTCCAAGTAACGTAGGAACATCGGCAGCAGTAGGACCCACACTTGCAGCCATACACCATAATGGAGGAGATGTCATCTGCATCAACTGTTTAAGCAATTTGACCAAGTGATTCTTTTCAACGTGCGGGTACCTAATACAAAACCAAAGGCATGATACTCCCATCAAAAGAAACTAATTTAATATGGAGACATAATCCTCCGTTCAGTCAAAGCAGCATGTACTATTCATAGCAAGCATGGATAAAATACAAAGCAGAGTCAAGCTCGTAACATAAAAACCACAGAAGGAAACTGCTGGGTTTCTGTTCAGGAGATCCTGGCTCGTTTTATAAAGCTAGATAAGCTTTGTGAGCAATTAGAAACAGGAAAAGAAAGATTTTACAAGGGGAGTTAGGATTTGACAAGTCTGGAGTTAATGAGAGAATGGTCTATGACCTTTGCGAGGTAAGCATAAAATTCCTTTTTGTGAAAAGATATACAGAATTGCACTACTAGCTGGAAATGCAATTCAATAATGTTGGTGTTACGCAATAACCAAACATTTCAACTGTAGTTTTGGTCCTGTGGAACAATATTCTATTAGTTTTCCACTTACCTTTTAACCAGATTGTCATAACTTAGATGAAATGAATTCCTATCACTTTCATCCCCACATACTGCACCAGATCTTGAGTACCACGCATGATATCGTCTAGGCAAAAGTTTGTGCTCCAAAAGCTCCTCTGCAAGTAGCCCAAATGTTTTTTGGCATGGGCCAGCTGATAGGAAGTGCAGTATCAAGAAATAGATTTCTCGAATATCAACATCCATGGCAGTACTTAAATGTGCAGATTCTTCGTGATCTTCCAGTTGAATCTTTGCACGTGCACTATCTAGAAAGCTCATGGAGCCCCTATACGAACTGCTTGGATCAGTAAACGTTGTGCACTTCCTAAGATCCATAATTTATATGACACCTGAAGCAGCATGAAAGCATTCTTCAGTTTCTTGGGGGTAATTGCAGCATTGTCAACAGAGCGAAAGAAATTCAACAAAAATGATCAACTGTGTAAGAAAAATCAATAAATTATATAGATAGTTTGACATGAAAAATGGGATAGGCAACTACTACAACAGAAAAACTGGCTGCTTGAGATGTAGTTAAAGTTTTACAAAAAGAAAGAAAGAAACAGATTCTTCATTATACTACCTCCGTCCTGCTAATCAATACATGTATTCCTTTTATGGATGCCAGTTAACACGTACCCATGCCAAAAATAGCAAAAATGTAAACCCCACGAACTACTCTTCTTCTCACTTTAATATCTATCATCCCTCATACTTTTTTTCATTCTTTATCATTTCTCTCTCCTACTTAAATGCCCCTTAAACAACTTTATCATTCTTTATACATATTCCTTTAGAAAAAAAACACCGAAGAACCAACTATGGATTAGCAGGACTGAGGGAGTACAACTTACAATATTCTTGTATTTAACATCATGGCAGTTGAAACCAACTTATTCTTAAAACAGAGGTGTAGCAAGCTAAGATTCTGCTTTATCCAAATTTGGAAAATGGGCTCCTGGAAAACCCTAAATCAAAATAATCAACAGTAAGGGCGGGAATGGGCCAGGTGTATGAACATATTATCTGATCACCAAGTCGATTCCATGGAGTTAAATACATAACACCCCCCTGAGTTATTAATAATGTGCGCAAAACTCCCATGAGTTAACGAATTAGTACCAAACCCCATTGAGTTATTAAAAAATGTGCACAAAACCCCCCATCCCTCATTAGGTGCGACTATAAGTTTTTATTTTTGTTATCTCACACCAAATAAATGCAAAAAGTAAATAAAATTATCATAAACATGCACAAAATCTTATGAAATTCTTATAAAGTCATTGCAATACCCTTTTACATAAATACTAAGTATACATAATGAATTCGTATGTCGTGCAGTTTGACTCGATAGTCCAAATTTTCGAAAATATTAAAATGACTTAAATTTAAACTATTAAAATATAAATAATAATCATAAATAACACTAATTAAAATTGGCACTACATATAAACAACATATACCAATTTATTATTCATCATGTAAACGGGAAAAGGTGAAGTCAAAAGATAATTTGGAGTAAGAAAAACTAAAAGAACATCCATTGTCGAACCTAACACGAGCAAGCGGGAAAAAAAAGAGGTCGAGGGGTTTCAACGCACATGTTTTAATAACTCAGGGGTTTTCGTGCACTTTTATTCAATAACTCAAGGGGGTTTCGTGCACTTTTTTTATAACTCAGAGACTAATTTAATAACTCAGGGGGGTTTCGCGCACAGTTTTTAATAACTCAAGGGGGTTTGATACTAATTTGTTAACTCGATGGGATTTTGTGCACATGTACAATAACTTAGGGGGGCATTTTGCATTTAACCCCGATTCCATGCCTATAAATTCATACCATACTGGACCAGAGAGTTCTATACATCCTCAAGGGATGGCATAACTTGGCACCCATTTAAATTAGACTATTCAATTGAAAACTGGCCAACAGTATATTGTGCTGCCAATGGAAACTACATGTTTAACCAGCAAGAAAACTACAGTGGTAAGGAAATATTTTGTTACATACTGCATCAGGAGATCTTCCACTTCAATTTAAAATATACGAACACTAGGATTCGATCACACCATATAGCATACAGAAAAGGAACAAAATCGCCAATAACAGGTAACTGCAAAGCGAACCCAAAACCATCACAAGCAACAAGAAAAGCCTTGGTTCTTTAGTCAAATAAACATTAATCAGCTTCAGAGTTACCCAGCTAAATAGTATAGTGATAACTTGGAGTTACTCAACTAAATAGTAGTAATACTAATACGTGCAAGGTTACGCACTTTAATATAAACATTGATTAACTTTACATAGGCTTTAAACTTTCCAAAATTCATGCCCGGCCCAGCCATTCATGTCTACGCTCTTTTTTAATTTCATTTCTGTTCACATCATATCAGTTAATGCAGTCACTTTATTCCATAGGCAAAAAAAATTATAAATGAATAACAAAATTCAAAAATCATCTCTAAAATGAAGCAGCGGAAAAATGAAGAGACTCGATTACATAAAAAACTTTTAGCGAGCGAATATAATCGGTTCCAATAACACAAAATCATCCACAAAAAATGCTTCCAGCTATATCTATCCGATCATTGCTCCACGTGGATTCAAACTAAGCAGTCTTTTCAGCTAAACAAACTAAAATAGCCAGCCAATAGCTTAATCGATTAATTACAAACTCCTGAATTCGATTCCGACCAATGCAGTATATCACCCAGAAGAATCCGATACCAACACAACCAGAGATAAGCAGAAACAAATCACAAAAATCAATCAAACAGTCTAACGAATCACAATTCTAGCTAGCTGATTACCACAAAGCAAAACTATATTAGGCCGCGATCCAAATTCCAATATCACGTCACTTAAACGGAAAAAGGACCGAGTAGCAAAACATTAACCTAAGAAGTGGATAAAAAAGGGACAAAACCTTCAATAACGGGCTTAGATGACATGATGAGCATAGATTGCAGCGAAATGATTCTTCGAAATCAAGTTTTGGCACCGAGATTCTTCTCAGTGCTACAGGAGGAGGAAGAAGAGAAGAAAAGGGGTAAGCGAAATCAGTTAAATTAATTCATAATATAAATCAGGGATATGAAAATGACTATTTGGTGCATGAAATAGAGGGGTGGTATGGCGGAGTTTCACAGGGTGATTTCGTCTATTTAGGTGGAGATAATCTGGAAAAGTAGAAAGTGAATTAATTGGTTGAAAAACTTTAAAATGGTAGGAATTGTTTCAGGCAGGCGTCGAGATTTGGGAAATTGTATTCGAAACAATTTAATACCAATTCATTGACTCACTATCAAGCTTTTTGATAAAATTTTATTATGCTACTATAGTTTATGGAGATTACAAATTATTTTTAATCATATTATAAATTTGCACATGATATTTTATGTTTATGTATAATAATTGCACAAGTATCTATTTAGAATATGAAAAGACTGTAACTAAAATGTAAAATTAAAATTATATCGAGTATTTCGTAGATCTCATATTAATTATTGAATTGCAATTTTTCTTTTGTAGTGTGTCAAAATTTCAGGAGATCTACGTTGGGTTTTTATTTTAACGATACTAAATAGTCGAACTTTAATTTTTAAATGTGTGTTGTTCATTTGATTTAAGGTATTAATGTATTAGGGGTGAGTGTCATAGAATCCAAATGTCCATTTGGATTAAATAACTTCAAATTTGAACACAATTTGAAGTTATTTACATCCAAATGGGCATTTGGATTCTATGTCACTCACCCCTTAATATTTTTCGAACATTTGTGAAATGAAAATAATCATCATTCTATTGAAAAGGAAAACTTTGTTGCAGAAAATTGCATTAGATTTACGCATTGCAAGTGTTATACTTTTTTGAGTTTTTTATAAAATAATTACATTCATTAGGGAGGTGATATTATTACTCTACAGAATACGAAATTTAGTAACTAGAAAGAACTAGTCAAATATTTCTAATAGTTAAAAGTAAATTTGACTTTTTAAAATAAACGACATATAAATTTGACCACGAATAATCTCATTTCGTACTTAGATTTTAGTGATTATAAAAAGTAAAAACTGAAAAAATTTATCGTGAAATGAGGGAGTATATATAATACTATTTCGTTTGAATTGTTTTTGCAATAACACATGTTCATGACATGCAGGTACATTGTTAAGCCAGCATGAGAACCTGACCACCAGTTATCATTGAGACGATTATGCAGACGAAGTTTATATCACAATTCACAAGGGATTACTTTGCACTTTTGAGACCATTATTTAAGTTGTTTGTTTGGTTCATTGATCAGTATGACGTACTCAACTTGCATTAGACATTATGAAGTGTGAATGTTTGATAATTTGATAGTTTAATATTTTTGTCACTTTTTGAATCTTTGTAATATATTTATTCATGTCACTTGGTGGCTTGAGCAAAAATATACTTTTATAGATGTATGATACAATACTTTCTAGTTTTCTTTATATTTATATTCTAGTATCTCCTGAACAACAATGAGCACGAATTACATTAAACGATAATAATGATTTAATATAAATATATAATAAAAAATTATTTTTATTATATAATTTTATTAAATTAGTTACTACTATCACGATTAATCCGTAGTTAAAATCGAAGATATTTAATCGTACAATAATAAAATACGGAAAGAGTAATAAATAATACGCGGAAGGGACTAGTTTCCGGATACTTTCTTCTACTAATTTATAGTACTACTTCATTTTGACGGTGAAGTGGCCAAATGAGGAGGAAATGTGTTGTAAGTACTTCATTTTGTTAGGTAATACTAAATCAAAATGAGATCCAATGGTAGGAAAATAAGGAAAAAGATTATTTTTCCTCATATATTACCAGAAAATGTTATTTTCCCCTTTTTTCTCCCACCCCCTCCCCCCATCTAACCAAATGAAGCCTTAATGAAAATAAAAGTGTTAAATTGTGATTAAGCGAATGTTGTCTTTCTACATCTAGCAGTTGAAAAGACCACAAAAGTATATACAATCTAATAATAGTGTTGCAACTTACGAGGATAAAACATATATTTACACCTTATCGGTATTAAGATAATACTATATAAAATACTGGGTAATAGTAATTTTTTATAACTTTGCTATGTAATAATTTTTGTGCTATAGTGTGAATGGCTTCCACTATGACACTACAATATTACATTTTCGCAGGGCCGTCTTCGAGGATTGAGAGGCCTTGTGCTATACATTTAAACGAGGTTCAATATTATACGCGATATTAAGTAAAGAAAATTTATAAACGTGCAAAACATCCAAAATCAACCGTTACAATTACTGT
>JAYMSP010001495.1:0-31504 GCA_036897095.1 Plantago elongata | reverse complement strand
TTACAATGTGCCTTTTGTCTCCAAAAAGCTTCTTCCATATCAAGCTTTTTCTGAAATTCCACTGCAGCATTTGTCACCAAGAGGAGGTTATCTGCAGATGGATCAACATGATAAGTTTGTTCTGCAGAATATACTCTCAGTTCTTCCTCTTTCAACTTTGTGAAGATGTTCCCAAAGACATGTTTGTTCCACCACTGCAAGTATTGTTTCAGCCTGTGTAGCTTTTTCCATAATTTTCTCAAGCCAGAAAGTCTAGCTGGCATAAGCCAATTAGACTCTACATTAGATTTAAAGTCAGGATGTTTGATCCACATATTTTGGAATCTGAAGCTACCTCTGTTTATTTCTGCATTGACACTTATCTCCATTAGTAGAGGCCTGTGATCTGAACATCTTCCAACTCCATGTGACACCTTGTTGATAGCAAAAGAATTTACCCATTGTTGATTAAACAGTACCTTGTCAAGCCTCTCTTGGACTCCTCCACTTTGCCATGTGAAGGGAACACCTGAGAATCCCACATCTATCAGTTCATTAGCAAGTAGGCAGTTGGCAAAATCACCAATGGCATTGTAGTTTGGTCTAGCTCCTCCTCTTTTTTCTTCTGCATTCAGAATCACATTAAAATCTCCTCCTATACACCAAGGAAGTGGAGTTATTGAAAGCCTTTGAATATCTTCCCATAGATCATATCTTTCCCTTCTATTAGATTTGCATACACCATTGTGAAAATGAATGGAGTGGCCAACTGGGGAGACTGAATTTTGCAGTGCAGATGTTGGATCTTATCTTCGAGTACTTCCACCTCCAAGGAGTCATCACTGAACAGCCATATATTGTTAGAACAATTTGCTATCACTTTATTCATATTAAACTTCCTGCAGAATTCCACCTCCTCCAACTGAACCATAGGTTCAATAATAGCCATAATATTGAGATGCAGATGATGCCTGAGATACCACACTTGTTGCTGAGTTTCTTTGCCGCCTATACCTTTAACATTCCATATGATACTATTCATTGAGATTTGGTCTTGCCCTTGTTACCACCCTTCTTCTTCTTCTTCTCCTTACCAGATGAGACTGAAGGAACTGAGATAACCTTACTAGCAGATGATGATGGAACTGATTTGTTCAAATAATTGCTTCTAGTAAGTCTTTGCCCTGTCTGCTGAAGAGCTTTTGAGTTGATTCTGAGCATGACTTCTTCTCCACTTGACAGTGAATCAGGTTCACTGCAGTTGTCTGATTCATTTGGATTTCCAACTGCTGATGATTCTATATCCTCTTCAAATAGTATGGGTAATTGAGTCAAATTATCACTTGATCTTCTCCTCTTTGTTATCAATACTAGTGGTTCAAATTCTTCAGTCTCTTCAGGTGCTGAGAAATCAAACTGTTCAGTATGGATGTCTTCATTCTCCTTGTTGTTCTGACATATCTCTATCTGATTGAAACTAGATGCTTCTTCATCCATGACAGTGAAAACTTCTCCATTTCTGCCAGTGCAAGCTTCTGCTTCTTTTGTTATGGTAACTCCCTTTGTTGTCTCTCCAGTAGGATTCAACTCTTTAGCAGTCAACTGTACCTCCATGTTCAGATCATGATGATCAGGTTCTTCTACATCATCCTGCAATTGGGCAAAGGGGTTGATGGATGCAGCAATATCTGTCTCAAGTGGGACCCTTTCTGCAGTTTTCCTTATGAGAAGTTCAGATTCAGAGCCAGAGACATATACTTGAGGTACATCTCTATCATTCTCAATAACTCTACCACCTCTTTCTCCTCTTCCTCCCCTAGTTCCATGGTTACCAAATCTACCACCACCACCTCTACCTCTATAGTTGTTATCCCTGAAAGTCTGTCTTTCTGCAAGCCTGTGCGCACCTACTTGTACCCACTGTTCTGTATTTCTTTTGGCTTGTTTAGCAGGCACAACATTCCTTACCTGTTGGTGGTCATTTCTTGTATGCTCATTGTCCATTGGAGCTTTTCCCTTGGTGGGGCAAAATGCAGCCAGATGCCCAAGTTTGTGGCACAAACTGCAGTAGTAAGGTACATTGGTGTACTTAAGCTTAATGGCCACCCCTTTATCCAGTACTGATACCCATATATGACCTGGTAAGTGCTTTGAGACATCCATTTCCACACATATATTAGCTTGGTGAAGCTTACTTCTATTTGCAGTATAATCATCAACTTTAATTGGTTCCCCCAAGTAGCTTCCCAATCTCAAACAGGGCTTCTTTATGAAATAGGAAAATGGGGAGATTTTCTAACACCACCCAAACAGGAACAATTGGTGAATCTTCTTGTAGAGACAGGCTAGATGTCCATTTCGACATTCTCATTGGAGCACCAGAGACAACTGGATTTTCTAAAAGCCATAGATGATTAAAGTCTTCTTCTAGTGCCAATTGAATCACTACATGACGTTTATCCATAAAACTAACTGTGTAACGACCTTTCAAAAGCTTATTTTTTGAGCATCAAAGTAACATCACCAATCTTAGGTATTCCATATGCAAATGTACCAACTAATGTAAGAGTAAAATCTTTAGAGAGCTTATCAACTTCAGCAGGTGAGAATGAGATAGCAGCTTACCGTTATAGATGGATCCACACTTCGGTTGAACAATGGCTCTAGTACAATTCATATCGCCAAATGCGTGTTTGTGAGCTGGAGCTGCTCGCTTGACTACCTCAGAGATCGACGGCCGAGAAGAGTCCGGTGTTGTTGCCGTCTTATCAGCATTTTCTTTGTCCATGGTAACCGGCGCCGTCAAATTCAAATTTTGACCTAGTCCAGCCGCCGCAGCGGGAGGCTCCATGAGGACGACCAGTGCTTCAGCTTTTCACGATGATTCCGAAAATCACCAGGAAAGAAGGTGGCAATAAGTTGTTGCCTGAGAAAGTAGCCGTTTTCCGGCTTGTATACTGTTTGAGGGATGGGAATTAAATCGCCAGTGGCTAGAGAGAAACGCGACGGATGACGATGGTTCAATACAAGTATCAAACTTGATCACTATACTATGCTTGTAATCTTGAAGTGTTGATCTTCTTCCATTCTTCTTTTGCCTTCTTTTCTTAGCTTTGCTTTTTGTCATCTTTAATAGGATAATGACCATCCTTCCATGTGCCGCTTGACTTCTTGTTTCTTTATCAAGAGAATTGAATTACAGCAAAATTATTTTGGAGGGTGATTCTTTACTGGTCATTAAAAATCTGTTGCAGCTGGTTGTTAGTATTCGTTCTTCCCTTGATAATGTATATACAAGTGTTCGTCACTCACTATGCCAATTTTCAGAATTTCGGATTGAGCATATTCGTCGTGGTGCAAACCGTCTCGCCCATCAGCTGTGTCATCATTTCACATAGGATTCACATGGTTTTCTTTCATTACCTTTTGATTATCAAGAAATCCTGCAGTGTTTTTGTTTACTTGGGACTATGATCCTGCTAGTACTATTCAACTTGTTTTGAGCTATAAGCTCATTGATTTGGTATATATATAAAAACCTCTCTTTCTCAACAGAAAGATGAGATTAACATATATGTACAGTAACTCTTAAAATTATATAACACGACCCATAACCTATAAAAATTAATAAAAATGTTAAATGCAGAAAAAATTTTACTAAACGCAGAATGCAATTTTATATATTATAAATAATACAACTATTATAATTAATAAATAGTTCAATAATTATAAATAATTACAATCTTACCTAAAAAACATCTAAACATATTTATTTAGTCACTTTCTAATTTAAAAAAAAATTATTAATGTAAAATTAATTAATTTAATTATACTAAGTAATTAAAAAAATATTAATAATTACGAATATGAATTATAACAATATAAACATCTCAAATTCATCAGTATAACTAATGATTTTATAATATTGATTTTCGTTACGTTATGATATCGTAGTGTATTGTAATAATTTGATAAATTTTATGAGAATTAGAACTAATTCTATATTTATATAATTTATTAAATTTCTTGTAATATATAAAAATATATTACACATTTATTAAAAATGATTCAGCGTTTAATAATTCTCAAAATTAATTGAATGTAAGGTAAAAATTATTGAAAATGGACCCTTTTGGGCTCTCTCATAAGTTAAACTTCCCTAAAATTGTGTAATTTATTCTTTTAACTTGTTAAGGGCTAACCGATAGAAATTGGCCAAGTCCGGACCCACCAACAGAAAAGGTTTGGGTTTCAAGTCAATAAAGACTGTTTTGGCCGGTCAATCCAGTGGCTGGGGCTCAACCATACTGAGTAGTATATCTAAGAGTAACACCTTTACTAGTCTGTAGTCTGCGGTCGAACTTTAACAATCAAGACTACACCTTTAGGCAGATGAACAGCATGACAAGTTATTCTAAGCTATTCAGGCTTCTTAGTTGTAGTATGCCAAGTAATTCACGATGATATCAAGCTGTCTGTATATATGTGGAGTATATGTGACAGGCGAACTAGGAGCTCAAGGTCCTTTTGCAACACGACACCACCCACTTCAAAAAATACACCACCATAACAAAATCAGGATGTAAAGAAACCCTAGAAAGATTCATTCCGAAGACCAAGACTGATCATTACATGTTCTCCAGAATTAGTCACCAATACATAGATAAAGAATTCCCCCCTAGCCCCCTTTTTGCTTTTGCCACCAATATGCCTACAAAGAAAGCCTACTTACTCTCATCTAACTATTACCCACAAACGGGAAAAATGTTGAACAGATTAGTGCACGGAGAGCCGGTGAATCATCAGATGGTACTTTGCTGCAAACTAAAAACATCTCCGACAGTTTTTTAATTTTCTAGAAACAAAAATACCTAGTGAAAAAAAAATCCCCAATCCCAACTCAAGCAGTTGCTGGCACCCTGTGTGTGATACTTTTAACACTGCCATTGGCCATCCCACCATTGCGGTTCATACGACCTCCACCATTAGTACCAGTGAAGTTTTCAGACCTTTGATAACCCTCGCGGTTAGAAGCTCCTCCACGACTGCCACCACGGTTAACAAACTCACCCCTGCCATTGAAATCACCCCTGTTGTTATAGTTCCTAGCATTTCCATAGCTTCCACGGCCTCTACCTCCATCATTTCGGTATCCAGAACCCCTTCCATTTTGGTATCTTCCCCTGTTATTTCCTGCAGCATGAAATATAGCAACAGTGAATATCAATGGATGACAGTTGCGATTATCTTATCATAAATAAAAACTTAATTTGCAAAAATAGAAGAGCAAGACTGGTCTCATGAGCTACTACATTGAGAACTCATCTGATCTTTCACATAACATCATACTCAAAAGAGTATAACCAATAAATGATTAGAGACACCACAATAGAACATTGTGCCTGTAGAATCTCCAATTCCAAACCATCTCAAGAGATGATTTTAAGTGCTAATTTATAATTCAATTCTTATGTACTAGAAAAAACTTCAAATATGAACTATCGCAGAGAAATTCCAACAGGAAACCTAATTAAATCAACTAAACTCATGCACATTTTCAACACAGAACCCCACCTCCCAATTAAATCAACTTACCTCGTGAAAAAGTAGACCTCTTCTCCTCAACAACTGTTTGACGACCACCAATCATAACCGGAGATGCCTGAAACAATATCATGTATTCTTAAGAACTTGTACATATAGGTAGAGTTATGGACTACCAAAGCAGCAAGTAACAGTAAAATTAAAACGTATGACCACAGCAAGCAAATTGAAATAATAACTCATGGCAGATGTGCCCCAAATGATACTCCTTCATTCAAAAACTATTAATTGCATCCATCTCCAAATATGGCCCTCAATCAAACACTACCGGAACCCCATGAAAAAAATAAACGAAACACTCACACAACTTACATATTACTCAGATTACAATAGTATACTTGAAACCTCATGTTTACAGGACAGACGACCCCTACAGTTTGATAGTAACACACATATTTTCAATATGGAACACTGATTTGTAGTACAATAGCCAATATGCACACATGCATTCAAATGCAAACTTAAACAATGGGACTAAATTTACCGACTTGTGAGAAATATGAACTGTCAAATAAGATACAGAAGTCACCAACCAATTTGCAGAGGGCCACTGGCTCCCAACCCCAAAAGTACTAATCTAATACAACTCTACAAAGGCTATGTGCCATACAATAAACTAGAGGCCTGGACCAGGAAATTTCTTGTCCCCACTCATTGTCACAGGATTACAAGTATAACACCGATAATGCATAGAACAAGAACGAAGATTACATATAACTACAACTAGGATCCGGCATGATTAAGCCATATCATATAGCACAAGGGACAGAAGAGCCACCAAAAGAAGTTCATTTACAATTACTTGCTTCTCTAGTATATTGTTGTGTAACAAGGTTATACTGTTTAACATTGTCCGGCAGTGCAATTCCAACATACCTCAAGAGCCTTTTCCACAGAGCTTGCCTCTTCATACTCCACAAAGCCAAAACAAAATCCCTGTTGCTGAAAGAAATGGTATTATATTCGTACAAACTGAATCAGTCATAAATACAGCACAACATAGTTCTAGAGACGTACCCTGTTACTCCTAACTTGAATTCCATCAGTCTTGATTGTGCCAAAATGTTTAAAAACTTCCTCGAGCATGGCATTGTTGGCATTCATAGGAAGGCCTTTTATGTATATTGAAAAACCTTCGGCTACATAGAAAAATTGTAACCTTGAGATACACTAGAGCAATTGTTGGTCAGGTGATTACATGGAAATGGAGCAACACTGTAGGAATATCGTACCTTCACCCTCTTGGTTAGTTGCACTATCACTAAGCTCAGAATTAGGAACTGGCTCAATTGTTGCAGCAACAGTAGAGCTTGCAGGCTCCACAATCTTTGGCTGAACTTTTCGAGCAGCCACTGGGGGCGTGAATGATGCATTTTTTTCTTTAAGGTCCATCACCTGTAATAATATACCAAACAAAACAGAAATTCAGCCACTGACAAGTAAGGAAAGGGTGTAAGAAGATAATTGAACTTTGATAACCACTGACAATCGAAGCGTAGGACTTCTTCGGTGTGTCCTCAATTTTAACAGAAGATTCAATCTTTATCTGCTGATCATTCTGAATCTCATCGATAACCTCAGCCACAGGTGCTTCTTCTTTAACGATTGGCACATCTCCATTTTCAGATGGATCGTAAACTTCTCCGGTGATGGCTTCATCTGCAGAGGGTGTGCTTTCCTCAGAAACATTGTTCTCCTGAACCGGTGGAGGGGTAGGGGAGCGAGGCGGCACAGACAGCACTAATAGAGCCAAGGAATTTAATCGTCAGACAGCAAAAATAATGCTAAGACAGTATATTTAGAGAACTTGTGGGTAACAACCTGGTTCAGCAGCAATGGGGACCACACCATCAGTGACAGCGGTACTTCCAGTTTCAACATACTCAAATATATCATTCAAAACAAAGTATCCCTTGTCTTGAGGAGCAAGAAAGAAAGTCTGCACAAAGGTTCGAGCTGTGTTTTCCTTCCCAACCAAATCGCCAGTGACCAGAACTTGAACTCCACCATGAAATGACTCCTGAGACCTCACAGACTTAACCTCAGCCCTGTATCCTCCATAGTTAAGAGACATAATTTTCTCATTGATAGCCTGCATATCACACAATAGAAACAATAGTTTAGTTCCCAAAATTGAGCTCCAGACAGATCAAGTGAGACAACTGACATACAGATAGGTTACTAAAGTAACGGTGCACAACAGATCTCCTTAACCAGACACTAATCTGAATGACAACATGTAGTACCATTTTACATGTTTATTTTTTCAACTATCTGAAAATATAGGTTCATAAAAGGCACCTCCAAACTATCCTAATAAACCATTACACTTCTTGCTTTGTACTGTTTTTGGAGTTTGATAATATATTCTCGTTCCAAAAACAAAAAAAAACTATTAGACTTACATTAGTCAAAAAAATCGATTACCACTATGACAGTCAGGATCACAAGAAACAAAAAAAAAACATCTAATCAAAATTAGCTTTAAAAAGAAAAAGGAGAGGTCAGGCGAGACGAGACAACTGACATACACAGCTTACTTAAGTAAAAAAGCACAACCAATCTCCATAATAATATTAAACTGAATTACTAACATCTAGGACTGGTTGGTATAGAATTTGAGTGGTCTTTTCCAATTGAAATTAAAAAATTTATGTACAAAATGTTCGGTTTGAATGGGGATATGGCCAATCCAGCCGTATAACATACAGGGACCTAGTCATTTCAACTATCTAGAACAGATTCATAAAAGGCACCTATAATGTTTCAGGATCCTATAAACTCTGGCGATTCAAACCAATACGACAGTCAGGATCACACGAAACAACAAAATCATCTAATCAAATACTACTATAACAGTGTTTAAATAAAAACAGAGAAGGGATAGTTCCTTACGTGCATAGTGGTGGTGATACTCATGGTGCCATCCCCCTCGGGACGGCCGAGCTTGCTGATGTCCTGGTAAAACCGGTACACAAGGCCAGGGGAGGTGCACAGTATGTGGTAGTACTGCTGCACGAAAGCATTTCCAACCTGCAACCACGAAATTCATTCAAACACAACCAAAACCTAACCACTTCGTTTCAAAAAAAAAAAAAACTTAAAAGGAGAAAAACTGACAAGCTGAGCAGTAACCGGTGGCTGAGCAGCCGTCGATGTGACCACTGGCGTCGCCATCTCGAACAGAGCTGTAAGAAATAAGGTAAATTGTAGTGAGTGATCTGTACATAAAAATTAAATAAGATTTTGAGGATGAACGATCGTAATGGTATACCTGAAGAGAGGAGAATCGGATCGGAGCGAGAGATGGAACGGCGATGATCTCACTCGCTCTCTGCAACTTCCGGTGGAATCTAGGGTTTAGGGGGATCTGGAAGAGGCGCGAGTAGAAGTAGAGAGACGAGTGAGGTGAAGTGAGAGGGTTTGGTTTTTTTCTATATAAATTAGAAAGTATTAAATCTATTTATATACTCACCTCAATCGATCATTGTTCATTTGGGAGATTGAAGGATTTTCCAATCTTAAACCTTTTTTTATGCCAACTGATCATGTGCTTTTACTTTGCTATAAATCATCGGGGGCTGATTGGGCTGGCATTCTTCATTTGGCTCAATGAACATGGCCTAAAATACACTTTAAATATCCCATTTTAATTTTATTCCAAACACAATTTTACCAAAATCACCATTCAAATGTCATGTCAATCAGCCCCCAATTGCTTGGCCTCTAGAACTTTCAAATGGGTTGGAATGCTTTGATCTTGAACCTAACCCACTTCGATTTGGTTTTCGAGAAATTTTTCAGTGTCGATTCGGTCAAGAACTAAAAAGATTCATGTGACCGGAGTGTACTTAAAGGAAGTAGTAATCTTTACTTAGATTTTATTTACACCTCTCTTTACCCAATTTATTTCTCGGGTCTTCTAAGACTGTAAGTTTTGACCAGATCCAATTATTATTAAAATAAATTTAACTTGAATCCAACGGATCAGAAGCCGTTTTGAATACAGTTTATATTGACTTGAATCAAAACCAACTACTACTTATTAGATTAAAGAAAAGAACCAATTAGTTTCACAAACCAAACAAATCCACAAATTGACTCCTTTAGGACCATGAAAATCACTCGCGAGTCATTTCACAAAATTACCTCTCCATTTCAATTAATGTGTCGTATAGGAACACCCGTCTTTGTCGCTCTTCCACCTTCGTCCATCGTTCTTTATCGTTCATGATATGTACAAATAAGTCCGACCTAAGGATTGAAGGATTAAGGTGACTTAAGTACGTTCTAAGATTTAATGTCCTACCCCGAATCTAGAAGGAGGTCCGACCCCGAGTTTCAAATGAGTCTGACTCCACCAAAATCAAGAGGCTGACCCTCTAACACTTCATTTAGGCTCTAACCTTTGGACTACATCCAAGGCTCGTCTACCTAACTTGGGTCAAGTCCATTAGAGCCCAAGCCCAAGATTGGATGAATATGTACCGTACACTTGTCACTCATCCATGGACTACTTTAAAGAACCTCCACCTATATATAGGAGCTCATTCACTCTTCATACCGTAAGTATGAACTTCTCCATACTTCACTCTCTAAGTTTAGAGGTCCGAGCCCGAGCTTGATCAGCCTCTAAACTACGTTGAGTCCGATACCATTTTTTCTTAGGCAAACCGGCCAAAAAAGGTTTAACCCCTTCCCCATTCTCTTTCAGGCACACAAGTATGACGGACTCCCCAAAGTACCTACGGACTTGTTCACCCTAGGAACCCTCCTCGGGTCGGAACCACTCCCGCGTAGAAACTCGACGGACCCATCCACCCTTGGACTTGATTACCCTCGGAACCTTCCTCAGGCCGGAATCTTCCTCAAGTCAGAACTACTCTCGCGTCGAAACTCAGAACAACACTATCACCTCCTTTACCTAAAATCAATTTACCACGAATCGGATGAAGATGACTTAAGGGATTTAAGACGAACTACCTTGACTTCCTTCCTTCCTAGAAGAATTACAACTTCTCTAATCTGCAACTTAGCGCTTACCCGAATTAAACACTATCATATTGGCGTCGTATGTGGGAATCCCTTGGAACGAAAAGTCATGGCACCACCACTACAAGTCTAACTTAGGGAGCCGCATCCGATGTCGGCCTCTCTAACCTAGTCCAAACTCAATCCTCTATCAGGGTCGGACCAATCGATGAAAATTGAACCATTCTCAAACACTATGAGGGAGATGGGAACGAGGCGCTCCTCTCTACCTTGGACCGCTACCTAGGGCAGAGTGACATCCCTCCCTCTGTACAACCCCTTACCAGTCAATTCAAATGACTGCCAACATTCCACAAGTTACTATTGACGACCTATCATCCAAGGTAAAAAGTGGCAAACACAACTCCAATAAGGTGCCCTCCTCTAAGAGCCAACCCTGAGAAAAATCTCAAACTCTCTAGGACCCCAAGGTCTCGGACGACTAAATGAGATAAAGAAGACATCAACTCAATGTGATGAAGAAAGATGAGGAGCAACTCAAAGTATCTAGGACCCCAAGAGTCCTTGTCTAGTCAATAGTCAACAAGATGTATAAGACAACTTTGTGTCCATGATCCCGAAAGTCCTAGGGGACTTGATGAGATGGAGACAAAGCAAGATTAAAATTTTGCAAAGATTAGCAACATTGACAAAAGATCGTCGTTTCGGGTCATTCTGCCTTTGTTCATTCTAATATTGTGCTATATATGGAGCTCCAAACAGCAGCCAACGATTTCCCGCTCAAGTTGCGAATCCGAATACCGCGCCTTGCTAATGCAGCGACATATATTGTTTGGTTGACGCATTTGCTTAGTGACCTTCATGTTTCACTTCCATCACTTCCGGTTCTTCTTAGTGACAACCAAGGTGCTATCTTCATCAGTGGAAATCTCGTTTCCCACAAGCGGGCGAAGCATATTGAGTTCGATTATCATTTCACTGCTGAACTTGTTGCTGCTAAGAAGCTTGTCACTCAGTTTGTCCTTAGAATCTCAATGCTGCAGATATCTTTACAAAAAGCTTGCCTTGCCTGACTTTCACATTTTTACGGTCCAAGCTCTGTGTAGTGGAAAGTCCCACGCTTTCACTTGAGGGGGGTGTGAACGATACTGCCTCCAATAATATTGATGATACATAGTTATCTTATTGTTATTAGTTATCTTATTGCTATTAGAATTTTGTTGTATTCGATGTCTATCCTCTTAGAATTTCTTAGATTTGAGTTTATCTTGCACATCATGTAAAACTTATTTATACTAGTGAATACAATCAGAATGCTTAACGTGAAAACCAAACTCTTCACATCCCACACTAGAGCATCACAAACCGAGACAAAAAAAACACATAATTAGCCTTATACAATCATATTGAACATACACAAATCAAATAAGCCACGGGAAACGAGAACAAAAAGGAAGACTTATAGAACACAATTGTAAGATACCAAAATCTAACATCATAATAATCGGAGAAAACTAAATAAGCGCAGTGAAAACTAATGGACATTAATGAACAAAAATGCAAAAAGTTACTAGAAGTTTACACGAACATGGGAGAAGGATAGGCACAATTACCCTGTAGATTGTAGCGAAGGATCTCAGGCCCAACTAGTTGTATTGGCATCCCGTTGATCTTAATCATACCACAACTCCACAGCAGCCGCCAAAGGGTAGATTATCCAAGCCGTTCTTCATTACATCAATGTGAATTACCCCACGAAATCGCAATCAAGCTTTTCCAGACATTTGTAATTTGTTGTCTAATTAGACAACATCTTGCTTCGAACATAGGAGTTGCTTTGAGAAGTTGAGAACTTTGATTTTATGAACAAGAATAAAATACCAAACAAAATACCAGCCAAGACGTATAGTAGCAATACATCAGTAATCTGCTAAACATTAAATATGCTGACTGTGACACTCGAAAGCTATTTTCGGGACGGTGGAAGTACATACTTATACATCATCGGAGTTATTGACATTATTCACAAAAATCATCCACAACAAAGAATCAATCCAATGAGAAATTGACATCCAATATAGGAAAAGCGAAGGAGATTATACCTCAGAATAACATAAAGAGTTGCTTACTATTCAAGTCCCACTGATTGTTCATGTTAAACTAGATTTAAGTGCCTCATGTTTTCTTCCTACCTCCTCTCCTCCTCCTTGCCAAGATTGACAAGAGCGAAACACATCTTCGGCTCGTTGTTTTCACCAACATACCTGTAAACCCAAACATGCACCCGTGTTGCCTCAATTAGTTTGTTATCTCTCACAACTCTATTCCAACTCTATTCCAATTGATTCCGTGCAACACATGAGTCCATTTAGTGACCATCCAAATACCCAAATTCACCTCCCACTCGTTCGATGAAGGGTCGACAAGCTTCACTTGGATACTATTGTTTTTTTCTTCCTTTTTTCCCTTTTCATTTTCTCCTTCTTTTCTTGAAGAAATTCAATCTCTTCCTCTGTAAAAAAAAATTTTGCCGACTCCGGATTCCAATCATCGTGATACGGTAATGGTGTTCACTAATAGCAGTGTCGGACACTGCCTTATGTATCACCAACTTGACATCCTTGAGTTCGATAGCAGTTTTGTTGGTTATCTCTTTTATCTTGTTCAGGAACGCCTCTAGTAAATCTGGAAGGTTTGTTATTGGTTCGGGCTTCGGCCTCTTTTTGGCACATTTTCCTTTCTTTCCACACGTTTGAGATTCCAATTTTCGTTTCTTGTCCGCGTTTTCTCTCTTCTGAGCTAGTTTTTTTTTTGTGTTTTTGCAATTCTTCATCATTCTCCAACAATGAGTTATCCACCTCTCAGTTTGTTCGTTCTTGATCGTATTTTTCTTCTTACAAGCCCGCCTTTTGATTTTGTGAACATTCTCATAATTTGCAGGTTCATCATTATCCGACAGGGACTTGTCCTCATCATCTTGAGTTTGTAATTTCATGTTCTTGGTTTTTCTCATCGAAGCCAGTCCTTTGTTCATGGGAACATCCTGATTATGATTCGCAAGTGTACCATTCTTATCGGATATTATAAACTTGTCCTTTGCATCATAAATTGCAGTTCCTTTTCGTAAATTATAGCGCAAACCTGAGCTAAATCATTCAAAGTAGTGCAATCTTGAAACACAACGTCTTTGAAATCTTGACTCTTATACGCCATTGTTTTCTTCAATTTGATTGAAGAAAAACCAGAAGCAATATGAAATCCTGATCGATAATGACAGAGAAAGAAGAAGAGCTATGCTGATCAATGAACTACTAGAAGCCATCAATTAGTATATACAGAAATTTTAGTAATATAAATAAGGTAATCCAAATCTATTTAGAATTAGTTAAGTACTCCAAACTTGTTGAATTATAATTAGGCAACAACCAGAAAAGAAATTTAGGAAACGGAATTGTTTCCCAAACAAACTCTAATATGGTTGAAGCTCGATAACTAAATTACCGATTAGCTTATTATTTAGCTTATCAAATAATTTGAGTTCATTTATCAGTTAGCTTATTAACTCGAAGAGCTTCTTTTTATATTAAGATTGTTGCATGAGTGTCAAACTTGTATCCTTTTTAGTTCATTTTAGTTACTTTTATTATTAAGATTCGTAATAGATCAAATACATTTGTACTGAAAATTCCAAAGTCTCAATCCTGACATTAATATTTAAGGTTGGATTGAGGCACCAAGTAATTTCCGAATTCTAAAATACTGCATCATTTCAAAGTTTTAAAGAATTGAATTCATGATTTTAAGTATAAAAATGAGTTTCTTTTAGTGTTTTATATTTTATTTTTTGCAACAAATTTTGAAAATATAGGCAAGCATTATAGAAGAGAAGTGTTATAGGCAACCACCCGCACACCTCTCCTCGACCACAACTACATGTCCACCACCACCACCACTGCCTCCACCATCCGCCTTCCACCACCACCACTACCTGTCCACTCCTTCTCCCGACTAGATTCGACGTCCAAGATGTAACATATGCAGATTTTTTCTTTTCTTATTATTTTGGTAATTTCTTTCATTTTATTAATTACTAAATGTTGTATATTGTATTATTGAATATCATATGAAATTGTCAATTTATTGTATCAATGGTAGTTTATCCGTATTGAATATTAGTATAAAATTATCGATTTATCCATATTGAATATCCGTATATAATTGTCGGTTTATTCGTATTGAATAAATTTGTAGGTTTATCCTTTTTGAACAAAATTGTCGATTTATCCGTATTAATATTCATTTAAAATTATCAATTTATCTGTATATGATGTAAATTTAAAAATAATAATTAGCGACAAATAGTTATCCTTTACAAATCCCCCCCCCCCCCCCCCACCCCCCCTCCCGGTCGAATGAGACTGGTAACTAACCCGTCACTAAGTGCGACGAGTTAGTCAACATAATTAATCGTTGATAATTTGTCACGAATATAGAGACTGATTATTTATCCATCTCTAAAATCTTTGAGACTTTCATTTTAGTATCGGGGGTACTATCTGTCCCTTCGAATTTAGCGAGGAATCGAACATTATCGCTAAATAGTGATTTTCTGGTAGTGTATATTATAATTATACTACATTTCGCTTTAAATATAATCTAATTTAATAATTTCTAAAGATTACAATTCTAAATTTAATTAAAAATACATTCATAATATGCAGAGTGTGTTATACATATTTTAGTTTCTCTATCGTGTAATACTTTTGATATACAACAATAAATGAATGCAATCTTTATGACTACCTTGTACGAAAATTGTAGATTCACTAACAATCTTCAAAACTCAATATAATTTATTCAACTTTAATAAGTTCATATATTTCATGATCCCTTTCATAAACTCAATGTAATTTATTCAGCTATAATAGGTTCATATATTTTATGATCCTTGCTCATAAAAAAATATTGTTTCCACATAAACTAACCTAATGAAAACATTTGATTGATTTAGATTTAAGATTTCTATTTTTCGTGTTACGTTTTGTCTTTTTGTATAGATTTTACATTTCACATAAACTGGATTTTTATAATTTTTCAAATACTGGACTATTGCATATTTTCAAGCATTCAGTAAAATACCTAGTTGATAAACTACATACCCACTACTATAAAAAAACTAACTTAACAATATAAATTCACTATAATCTTATATCATCTTAATTTCATAATTAGTTAATTATCATTATGCCTTACCCTTCGAATTCATTATTAGTCAAAACTTGAAATTTTGACATGCATTGCCCATTGCAAAGGTTCCTAAGGTATCCCTTATTTGCCCAAATAATCCCACAAGTGTTACAAAGAGTTCTGGGACCAAGTGGGCCTCTTCGCATTGTTGGAGTGTCTTCCTTAGTTGTGCCACAGTGAGTGCATATAGTAGGGTAAATTTGCTTTTTTGATGAGGTTGAAGGTTTTTCCCTCTCTGTTATTGAAGCAAACCGTCCCTTCTTTCGTGGCAACCGTTTGGCAATTTCAGCCCGAATGCTATACGATATCTTCCTCTTATAACACCGCCTTTGTTTCTTTTCAAGAAACTTACTTAGTAACTTTTTTCTCTCTGGATCAATGTTTGGTGGCAATGTAATGGAAGTTTGCCTTCCTTTTTCATCACTTGGTACTTCATTGAACTCATATCCACCCAAAACTAGAATAGCCATGTGAACCTTTTCTATGGGAACATCCTCAAAGATCATTGTATGACCATTAAATGAAAGACTACACTGAATAGGAGCTTTGATTGGATCAGTTTCTGATTTGTCAGTAATATTTGAACCCTCATAGTATATATTCATACTTGCTTGGTTTGATATAATAAGTCATAGAGAAGTACCTTTTATACAAGTGCACTACATACATGCATTGTGAGTTATTGATTGTGATTGAATACACCAATATAAGGTGAGTTATCTTAAATTTTCTATATTCTATACTCTAAAGTATTTTATAACTTCTATTTATGTTCTACAATGCATAATATATTTTACTTGAATAGTGATTAGAAGATTGGAAAACTATTTTTATTTTCTATAATAGTGTACTTATGAGAATTAAAAGTAGACTATCGTTGAACAATGCTAATTAAACCGATATTCAAGGTTGTCCAAACTTTATATCAATTATATTTTACGAGTAAATGGCTCGCTGATACTTAAAAGATGAATATAAAAACAATACATTATAAGTGATATAAAATTATTACAATAAAAATAATAGATTTTGTAAACATATTAAATAATATAAAATGTGTAAAGATTGATGGTTTAAAACTTCACAATTCCATACAATGTCATTTAACACGTGTAAAAATGAAATGGAGTAGGAGTATTATTAGTGCCGGTAAACACTATTTACAAATATAATTACCTATGAATCCATCCTATATAACATGTAAAATAAACAATATTACCTCATGAACTGGTGTATCCTCTTTAGACACAACATTGGTTTATCGTGTCATATAGTTTGTGATAATCATCACTAATCACTATTTTAAATCACATCTTACTCGTAAATCTGTAGATGTAATATAATTGATTGTAATGTCGGTAGAGGCTAATGTGCGAGATTGAATGTCCTTGACATTTGTATACTGCCATATCAGAACAAGTCGATAGAAGAAACAATCTTCAGCAAAACTGAGCGTAACTCATATGGTTTTATTCACATAAATAAAGTATATTTTGCTCAAGAAAGTACGACACGAAATTTTTTCTGTAACTTCACCTGTTTCACAGAACGTTTCTGCTCTGCTTTTGCTCGACGTTCTGACAAAAATTCTTTTTTTTTAAACCAAAAGTTGCGCGTTACAACTATGTAGATGATATCATACTTAAGAGGAATGATGAGCAAGCTATCATTGCAGTGAAGCAACATATACATAAGAAGTTCACAGTTGAAGAACTTGGAGTATTAAAGTACATGTTGGACATTGATGTAGCAGGAACACCATATGGCATTTTCCTGTGTCAATGGAATTATACTTTGGATATACTCAATGCCACTGGCTATTTGGAGAGAAAGTCCATAGTTACTCCAATGGAAAGCAAGAAAACTTTGCAACAACAACTAGTAATCTATTACAAGATGGAACTCAATACAAAAGGTTAGTTGGACGCCTCATTTACCACACAATTACCAGACCAACCATTGCTTACTCTTTATACAAACATTGAGTCAGTATATGTCTCAAACTACTGAAGCACATTTGGCAGCTGCACATAGAGTCATAGACTACTCAAATATCTCAAGCATAATGGATGACAAGGTAAGTTCTTGTTGCCAATAATAATTTGCAGCTTATTGTGACATTGATAGTGCTCATTGCCTTGATACTAAAAGGAATGTTACATAATATGCAATATATGTAGGTGATTATTTGATCTCATGGAAGTCTAAGAAGCAACTTACGATTAGTAGATCATCAACTGAGGCAGAGTGTAGAGCACTTGCTTTCACTGATTGTGAAGTGCAGTGTCTCTTGTTCCTCAGTGGCAGAGCCAGAATTTTAGGCCAGGTAAGGCACAAATTAAAAAAGTTAGTAAGTATATGGACAAAATTTTAAAGTAGTCGTGACAACATGATTAAGTCTCTGGAAATATATATTTATAAATGGATAAAAATGAACGAATAAACATCAATGTTTATAAATACTAAAATAGTTGATTATACAAAATTACACTCCACGTCAAAACATAAACATTCATGTACTTAAGAATATCGGCCCGTAAAGGGTACGTCCGTAACTAGATTTCGTGAAAAATAAGGCATATATGTAATTTAAGAATTAAAATAAATTTATTTTAGCCATGTACACATTTGTTTTAATAAAATCAAAATGTACAATAGTTTTAGTGTATAATATCATGATTTTAAGTTATATAGTTTGCTTTTAAAGACCTATGTTTCTTATATTTCAAACGTGTATTCTAAATGTAAAAATCCACTCATATGAAAACATTATATAATTACTAATTTTAAATTAAGTACAATTCTATCATGTTTAAAGAAAATAAGTTAAGTGATGGTAAATAAAATTTAAGATATGTGCTTGTGATGGTTAAATAAAATTGAGAAAATGAACCGGGAGAAGGCAAAAAAATAAAGGGAAAAAATGTAGAAACTAGGATTTGAACCCATGATCAAATGAAAAGGTTGCAACCTAGACTTGCCCATATATCCACCGGGAAACAATGACTTCTAATTTTTTCCTCACGCAAAACGCAAAATGCATATAGTCCTATATATTGAATAGAAAAAATCTGAAAATCATATCGTATATGTTCGGTAGCCGAAATCCAGGTGAACTTGCCTCACCTGGCCCATACATAAATCTTCCTTCTTAAAGATCTTAGCATACCTTATCCTCAAGCTACTTCGGTATATACAAATTCAAGGAGTGCATTGTGCAATGCAGACAGAAAATTCTATCCTTCATGAGAAGACAAAACACATACAAATTCACTGCTACTATTTCACTAGATGGAAGCTGCAAGCTGGGATCATCAAAATTGTTCACATTCCCACTTTGCAGAACATGTTGGTGTTAATTAAGTCGTTGCCTCTTGATTTGTTTTATTCTTTTAGCTCCAAGATGCATTTGATCTTATCCACACACATCTTCGTGGGGTGGGGGGTGGGGCGAGGATCACAAGAGAATACATGAAGATCAAGCAAGAAGAGTACAGTTTCTGCTTTAGGAAAGAATGAAAATAGAAGGTTAGTTAGTGGTAGTTGGAATGTTGCTAGTTAACGATTGTGTTTATAAATACATAAATCGATTTTGTAAACTTGTCTCATGGGATTTGGTTTATTTCACAGTTTTTTCTGAAGTTTGATATATCAAAATTGCATTTCTAGTCCCCTACGACATTAACATTAGTTCGCCTTAATATCAATGTAATAAGAAGATGGACCGTAACTGTTTGTGAGGATAGGGGGGCAAAAGTGCAGTTAACACCTAGTTTTGTACCGTGGAACCTTAATCTAATTTTTTTGTCTCCCAAGTCCCAAGCATATTGTACATGGAGCTGGGCAATTTACTTTACCTTAAGATTATAGAAAATGCTTCAGCCACAAACACAAATTTGGATTTGAACCGAAAATAAAAGATTTGGATAAGCATTCCAGGAAACAACAAGCATTGACAAGCAACAGTGTTTGAGTTTGTAACATAGAAGTAAGCATCCCTTAAACCGTTATCGGGAGGTTGACAAGAAGTTGGCCGTTGACAACACTGCAGAATCAGAAATATTGCTCTGTTAGATACTATACAAGGTAATGAGATTGAGGATCAGATATATACCAACGGTTAGCTAACTAGCCTGACTTACCTTTTGATGTAATAATAGCAAAAGTCTGCCAGGATGAACGTCTGAATGATTTCAGCAATCAAGACAGCCGGAACCCATATATATCCAGCTCCAACCAAGAACAAGTACCGTCCAGCAGAGTCGTATACCTATATATATAATTCCATTTAAAGTGATTAGACGTGTTTATATCCAGCTTCATACGAGGTCGTGTCCATGAAACATTAAGCCGTATAACTTCAACATGGTGAACAACAAATTGTCTTATATATATTGTATATATCAATATCCAGACTTCGACATAATGTTCTTGACTAATGCATGTTTCATTCACGTGTGCTCTTGGATACTGGGTAGACAATAGGCTATATATATAGGCACTAAATTTAGGATATTATAATCATGAACTTTTCTGAATGATATTGTTCTGTCATATCTACTGGTTCCAGTTGTTTTAGACTTTTTTCAACTAAAACTAGCACTATTAAATAGCAAAGACAGAGAAAACTGTCCCGATCTTACCTGAATGATCCAATGAGCACATGACAAAAATCTTGCTACTCCCAGCGCAAACACATAATGAGCGGTGAATGGTTCGATCATCTGAGATAAATTGGAGCAGAGTGGACTGACTGTTAATATTCCTGTTCAATATATGATTTTAAAACGTAAGCACAAAAGAATTAGTAAGAACCTTAGTATTTTGCAACATCCGAAGTTGTGGCAGCACCGAAACAGATTCCAAGTACACAGCAAATGACCATAGCATTCGGATAACAAGTGCATAGGGCGCGTCAGGATGGACCAACACTGCTAGGATTCCACAAGGCACTGCCTATTGAAGAAAGGAAATAAACAAGACTAGATGAATCACCTGGTGTTTAGTGATGCATATTGTATTTAAAAAGCATGTTCATTTATGTTACATTCTCGAACTTGAATGCAGCTTACATTTAGGTTAATAATTTAGCCCCAGTCAATCCTCTAGCAGAATTGTGGATAATTATGACCTATACCAATGTCAAGAAACATCTCCTACTTCACTCCACTGAAGTGAAAAACGAGTTGCAACTTCAAAACTACTTAGAGCATTTAAACCTTTCTCTGCTTGATATACTCCGCTATTTTTCGGTTTTTTTTTTACCACCATCAAGTAACGCCTAAGATAAATCCTACAAGTTTATCTTTTTTAGTGACCCGAAGCATAGCTCAAACAAAATTCCAACCCATGCATGATACTGCAATGAGAATGTCATCTAGAGATCACATAAAAAAGAACAATAACATGTAGAACTAATGAACTTACCACATAATACAAAGGCATATTGTCCAGCTCCTCGATGTAGGTCGATTTCAACTTGAACCTTATCATGTATATTACCCACAAAGTTGAAACGAGTGTTGCGAAATCAAGAAAAGTGTGAATGTCACCCTCCATATAATAGCTACAGACAAGTCTTGCAGCCAAGAAAATGGCTGTAAGCTCCTGCGTTTTCAGAGAAAGACCTATTGCAGGCAGGAAGAAAGTAAGCAGGATAACGAAATAACAAAAGTAGTACGTTGGATGCGATTGAGCAACTCAGAAATACATTCTGCAATTAATTGTAAATCAAATCTATAAAACAAACTCTATAGCTTAAAAGTAAATAACACGAATCTCAGAATGTCAACAAGTTTTAACTGCCAATGTATTGTAATCACAATTCTCTATACAGAGAGTATAAAATCACCCATTTTGAGGAATCGAACCCGTGAACTCATGGATACGGATGTCTCTGACACTCAACTACAAGCACTTTGACAGGAAGAAGTCTAAATACTCAACAACTAATGAAATTCCTTAGTTCTGTTTATTAGAAGAAACCACAGAAAACTTGCATATGAGAGGAATCAGTAAATCAATGATGCATGACACAGGGGCGGACCTAGGGGCCAGAGAGTGCGCTCGCCCCCCTAAAATCTGAGAATTCTTTTATAGGTAATATGTTCGATAATAAAACCCCCCCAACTTTCGCAATAATCTAGTTTCGAGCCCAGCTTGAAATCCGAGACCGTCCCTGATGACTACTCTACAGTGGAATACATCTTTGTGCAGGTAACAATGAGGGCTAGAAACGATTTGTCAATTGTCATTGTAAATAAACAGGTAAAAGATAGTTTTAAAGTTGAAGAGATAAAGTATGAAACAATACAATAGCATCTCCAGATGACAGATATACAGGGTAACCTAATTAGTTTTGAGGTAGTTTTTTTGTCAACAAGAGAATAAAGACAAACATAACCAAACAGTTGACCTTGAAACAAAATTAGGCAGCCAAGAATAAAATTAAAGTCCTTCCTTAATTAAAGTCAAGAAAAGAAAACAGAGCAAGAAAGAAGGAGAATAGAAATTGGATCGGATTGAAACACATAAACTCAACACAAAGTCTCATGAGACAGTGGGTAGACGGACTATATCACCAATAAAACAATTCAAGTTATTAATCGTTGTTAACAAAATAAATCTCGTTATGATGAAAAGAAGTCCAATGTTAAGCACCTGATAATAACGTATATGCATCAATTTTCTTAAGCATATAGGTCCGTATTCTTTAGATACTTATGCTAAAGTTAATGAAAGAATCAAATGGAAAAGGGCTTAGTACATACCAGAACAAGTCTTCTGAGTGGTAAGCTTGTAAATCAAGACCAAAATCCCAGCAAAGTGGATGATCTCAGAAGCCACAAAGAAGTGGCTCTGTTCACGAATCAAGAGTTTCAAGGCGACAAGAGAACAGAGCACAAAAGTAACGGCCAAGAAAGTCTTGACCTTGGTCGATTGAGTACGAACCCATAAGAAAAGCTTGCTCAAAGGCGCACTCCTTTTCCTTCCCATACCTCCTCCTCACAATTCACAGACAAACCAAATTTCTTGGAGTTTCGTTTTCGGTGAGTAAATTTGTTGAGATACAGAGTATTTATTGTGTGAGAGACACGAATATGGCATGCAGTGGACAATAAATCAATCAAAGTAAAGTACAATTATGGAGAGTCTAGCTAGTAATTCTATTATGTAGAGGAAAAGGAAACGGAACGGAGAATGAATTAATGCGTGGTTACTGGTTAGGCCACTGATATAATAGACGTTTATATTGTCTTTTCGGATTTAGGTGATCTGCATACCCGATTGCTATTTTGGAATTTAATTCATCACTTTTCTCTTTACTTTCCTCTATTTAATTACTTACTTTCTCTTTAAATGAAACAATAAAATTACATATTATCCTTCCCAAGCGTTATCAGATCACCAGGGCCAGCCCCTATGCCGCCCATTCACACACATGGCCCCTAATTCTTTTTTGGAACCAGGCGAATGGTTTACCCATAATAAAATTACAAAGTCTCATAAGAGATAATCTTTATATAGAGTAGGCATTGTTTTGCAGTTTACTATAAATAACTCAAATTCCTTCCAATTTCTCGAGGATCATGCATTATACATAACCCGACCCGGTCCATATTATTTGGTTTAATTTGTTTCTTCCAATTTATCCCGCTTTTCTTCTTTCCCTTTCACACCTTTTCAATTTTGAGAGAGAGAAACCACCAGTTGAGTCCATGCAAACCTTCACTGTTGGTAATCTTGTGTTATCAACAATACTGTTGGCCGGAAACGTAACTTTTCTACACCTTTTGTTCACAAATCGTGTTCGTATTGGGGGGCGAGGGTTTTGTGTTCGATAATACTTTTATGTTACTAGAACACTTAATGTATTGTGTTTGGTGTTGCGAATACACTCAAGAAGACACATTAAACGATGACAAGCTTTGATGACGTGTTTTATTGTCATTGGTTCTCGCAATTTAGAGGGGGAAAGTTGGTTATCGACTCAAAAAGTTTGGTTCTTTATTAAATTTGAAGCGGTCGAGTTCAATTGGAGTATAAAAGGCATTTGTAACTGTTTAGCTTTGTGATTCATTCATTCTCATCATTTTATTTCCGTTTCATAGAACAATCTTCTCTTGCAATTTGTTTCGTTCTTCTTCATAGTGGAAATGTTCTTCTTCATAGTGGAAATGTAGTAATATCCGTAGACGTAGCTATTGCCGAACCACATATATCATTGTGTTGTTTATATGTTTGGTTGATTGTTTTTCAGTTGTGTTGATTGTTGATTGGAAGTCGATCAATTGGGAATCGTTGATTAAATTCCAGTGTTAATCGTTACAAAAATACATGAATTAATCGTTACAAAAATACATGAAAATTGCTATAATTGAGTAATAATATTTCTCCCATCTAATAATGAATTATTGATTTGAGGTATTTATACTAGCTAAACCAAGTACCACTAAACCTAACTTAGATACCTTAGTTTTGTGTAAGCCAAATAGGACTAATACATGATAAGCTATCAAGCTGCTACGATCTTGACATCGACTTGGCCTTGTGGTTCCTCAACGCACGATTTTGTACAAGAACAAGAAGCATGCCTAAGCAAATCTCTGACCCGAGATGAATACAAATATGGTATGTGGTCACCTCGTTGTTCGAGTTTGTTCTTGTTCTTGTACATCCCATACAAGTAAGAACCAAAACCCCAGAAACAAAGCACTGTTGATACCGCCTTAAACCCGCTGAATTCATCACCGTAAACCACCACCCCTCCCAACACGTTTATTCCCATTAATGCGGTCATCGACACCCCTCCTGTTAACGAGGTCGTCAAGAACACCACCCCTGCCGTTCCCATAAAGCACATCTGCCAGGCCAACAAATTCCCTACAATTGTCATCCAGTACGCAGCCGCCCCTTTATCAAAGGAACGACTTTCTGTCTCCAAGTCACTAAAACCGCCGCCTGCCGCCATTCCAATTGTAGCAACCACCGTAGCCGCAACTTCCATCACCAACTGCATTTCCACCACCATGGCATAACAATATATTTTCCTGTATACCATTTCCATAACAGGAAGGTAGAGAGCGAACATTAGGCCTGCACCCAACGTGGCGAAAAAGCCCATCAAGTATTGCTTATGTGTGAGGCCCATAGGCCTGTCGTGATTCGAGCCCAATGCAAGAAGAACCGAGCTTAAGGTGAGGAGAATGACACAATTGAGGTTAGTGAACGTTATTTTTTGCTTCACGATGAGAACGGAGAGAATTAGGTTGAAAACTAACTGGGATGATAAAACAAGCGAAGCCGTTGAGACCGGTAGATACCAGCTGCCTAACGAAAAGAGGACGTTGTTAACGCCTAGAAACACGCCCACGCATATTGATAGGAGCACGATTTTGAGGGTGAACCCCTTGAAAGGCTGGCGTTCGGTGGTCTTGAGGACGTAGAACGGGAGGTAGACGGGCAGGAGGAGGATGGGGAAGCCAGCGGATTGGACCCATGTTGAGATCCATAGACTTGAGCCCTTATGGATGAAGTAGAATTTCAAGACAAGGGTTGATGCAACGGAACCTACAAATAAACATAAGTAAGTGATGGATAAAAGGAGAGTGTAGTGTTTTGTTTTGGCTCTTGTTTCTTGGAAGTTCATTTCTTCCGTTTGTGAGGCTTCAATTTCTTTTGATAACTCAAAGGAAGCCATTGCAATGGAGGCAGCTGTGTATAGCTAGGTGGTTAGTGAGCTACAACTTGAGGGTTTATGTATATATACAAAAAGTAATTAGTTGTTGGTTGTGTCACAAGAATCGAAACTAATTTTGGTTCAGGATCCTCTCTAATCTGTAATACATATACAATTAAACACACTTTACCTAAATTATGGTTTGATTTTAAAGGGAATTTTGAAATACGAGAGTAGAGATAAAATATGTTAACAACTATACCTAAATCGAATGCTAGAATATAGCTCAAATTTGATATTCTTCGTATTATAAGAGATTTTTGCTCAAACCAGTGAACCACAAAAGTAGAGATATAATTAATATGTTAATAACAATTATGCCTAAATAAATCGAATCATATAAAATAGTTAAAACTTAATATTCTAATATTATACGATTTTTGCTCAAAAATATGCATGTAAATAGTAATATAAATTATGTCCGCATGCAGTTAGTTATTGTACGAGAAAATCAAGGATATAATTGAAAATAAATACAAATATTGTTATCAGAATGAAATTATTTAGTTTCAAATTTTAATTCGTAAAAGGATAATGAGTGTGAGTAGTTGGTTGAATCACGAGTGTCTAACTTAATTAATTTCATGTGACTAAAATGCTAAAAGTAGTATTTATGTTAAAAGTAGTATTTGTTCAAAACAATAACGATTTCCTTCAACACTGAGCAACACATGAAGCTGGTGATAATAAATGTACACTTCTATCAATTCGGAATTGAGTGAATGACTATAATATATATGGGCCGTATTTAAAACTTGAAAGTGTACCATATGTATAGCACATTGATTTTCAACTTCGATCCCTCGCACTCTCGATTAGACTTTGGTGTAGACATATATTAGACAATGGTTGTGGCCAAAATTACATTGAGAGTACTCTCTGGTGGTTGGTTATTCTCTTATAAATAATATACTTCCTTCGTCTCAGTTTGAAAATTCCGTGAATCGGACACAAATTTTAAGAAAAAAGTAATAAAGTATAAAAGAATATAATAAAGAATGAATGTGATTGGATAAAGTAGTAAAAATAGTGAATAAAATATGATAAATAATGTATAAAGTATGAGAGATATTTTATATTTAAGGAAATGAGACTTCCAATTCGGGACAGTCTAAAATGAAAAGCGGGACTTCCAATTCGGGATAGTCTAAAATGAAAAGCGGGACTTCCAACTTGGGACGGAGGGAGTAATTTTTATATCCTTAACCTTACCTTAATTTTTTTCCAGCTTGCTCTTTATATGCTTATGGCGGAGGGTTTAGGCTAGTATCAACGCTCAAAATCTACAATAGAAAATTAGGGTTTTGATTTGGGAGGCACCAACGACCTGCAAGACAAACGAAAGAAAATACTGGAACGTAAGATTCAACTGGGACACCAGTGTGGTGCCGACTGAGAAGCCGACACTCAAGCTAGTGAGTTTGGAAGATGTGAAATAAAATGTAAATAAAAGTCAGGGAGAACTTATCCTGATTGAGATGATGTAGCTCTTATGGCGGCTAGGAGGAGTCAGCTGGATGATTTATCGGCTAGGCGGATGATTGAATGGACTAGGTGAGGTCAGATGGATGTTAGAAGATGCAGTGATGGATGTTATGGAAGGGATGTGTTCAAAACTCAAGTATAGAGGAGACGACTGTAGAGAGAACTTTAGTTGGTAGGGTTTTACTAGTACGTGTAGTTTCTAGATACCAGATGATCTTTAGGGTTTCTCTTCTCCTGCTATTATAGAAGATAGTTCCATCATCTTCTAACGAGTTGATCACCATAAACCCCTTATTTGTCGGGATCTAGTTGGAAAAAGATTCTACCTCACGTCCAAGTCCTAGTAACTGACTCATGGCGTAGTGGGGATGTTAGATGTCGTTGGAGAATGGTTCCTCCACTATCTCTAAGTTCCCACCAGTAGGTCCATTTATATTGCAATTAGACCCCGGTTAACTATTGGGTGACATCTCAAGGTGAGCTGACCCAATTTGGTGGATGAGATCTTGTTGGCCTGCCAGCTTGATTTAGCGAATTGGAAGTCCATTCAAATATAAATTTAGTCATTGGGCCTAAGTCTTTTTTGAGTAATTGGGCGTTGTTTAGACGTGTCTAAACAGTTGGGCCGGTATTAAATATAAATAAGTCTAGAGCGAATTTTTACCAATACATCTAGTACTAGGATGTTGTAATATTTGGACTAACGGTTCACTTTTATGGGTCTGGATCTTAACTTAATTTTTTTACCACTTGCTCTTTATGTGCATAGGGTGGAGGGGTATAAGAGAGTACTATGTATGTTCAAATCATTTGGAATTATAATAAAAATTGAACATTTCAAATTAATTGTATAGCATAAGATATAACATGAAAAATTAAACAAATAATGTTTAAAATTAGATCATATGTGTTAAAAGCTAAAAAAAATTTATAACATACTAATATCAAAGCTAGAAACCATAAAATATATGATACTTACTAAAACCTAGACAATTTCTTGCAATAAATTGTTCAACCATAAAAATCATGTTTCCATCATCAATACTTACCAAATGTTAACATGAAAAAACTTAAATCGTTTAGAAGAGCATAAACGAATCTAGCTACGATCTAGCTGAGCCGCTAACATAAGTGATAATGAAAAATATGAAAATCTGACAAACAAAGTAGAAGTATAGATCGTCAACAACGTTGGAGATGACAGTGCCGAGAAGACTGCTCTTGCGGAATCTCCGACGAGAAGATCGTAGTTGCTCTGTCCTCGCCCTGAACTTGTTGCCCTTGATTATTTTTCTAACTTTTGATCTTCTTCATCTACAAGCTATTGTTCTCTCTCTTTGATATATGCAAGGTGGTTGTATAAGTGGAAATGGCAGAACCAACGACGATGGAGAAATAAAAATCTGGAGTGATGAAGATAATCTGAAGGAAGTGAATCTCAATTGAGCTGGAAGAAGAATCGTTAACATGAAGAAGATGAAACTGGTGCAAATATGATTAAAGCTACTATTATATATTGATATGTATTCGAATCCGGATTCAAATTGTCTCAGGCCCGGATCCGAGAATTTAATTCAAACTAAGTTTTAAAAGGGACTTTTTGGACTCTCTTCGCTTTTATGAGACTTAGGCATAGATTTAATTAGTGCAATAGACTCTTTCGTAGTTGGTACTTGGTATAACCAAAAAAGACCTAACACAGAATGCTGAATACAAGTAGAGACCCAAAACAGGGCTGCACTATAGTTCCTAAGCAGCACTTTAGTATAATCAGTTGCACTTTAGTTTGAATGATGCACTTCAAGGCTGCACTTTAGTATAATATCATAAACATGTTGCACTTCAGAATAAAGGCTGCACTTTAGTATATTGCCGGAGATTGTGGGGTCGAGGCAGATCTCCGTGATGGTGGGAGGTAGATCGGTGTATAAAGAAGGTGGTGGGAGGTAGATGGTAGTTAGATCGATAGATGGTGTTGGTGGACAGCAGAATTGGTGGATGAAGGTGGTGGTAGGAGGTAGATCGGAGGCGGCAAGATGGTGGAGGTGGAATGACAAAGGTGGCGAGATGGTGGAAAGACGGAGGTTTGGTGGTGCCGTTGTAAGTTTGCCGGAGAAGATGGTGGTATCGCTGTAAGCTTGTCAGAGAAGATGGTAGCTATTGAGGGTGTTGAGAATGAAGAGATATATTGGTGTTTAAAATTTAAACATAGATGATATAGTGGTCATTTTACATCAGATTTTGAGTGTGAAAGAAAGTGGGTCTCTACTTGAATGAATCATTTTACTCAAGTACTGACTTGCAATCAAACCTTGGAATTAACGGTCTTACTGTACATGGATATCTATTTGATATTGTTTATTCGATTAGTAGATGGTCTTGCTCTGTTTCCCGAAGTAGGTACAGTGAGTTGTTGAGTCCGATCTGTATGCCTGTGAATTCAATTGTCATTCCTGATTTCAGGCCTCTCTGTCCTTGTTGCTAACTCGTGCTTGTAGCTCTTGGGTGTTTCTATCTGTTAGGCCTTATGTTGTACTGAATTTGATTACTGTAGCTAGTAGTTGTTATGCTTCCAGTGTCGAAATTCATGGGACTGCCATTATTCTTTATGTTAGTTTCTAGCTATCGACTCTTTTGGTTGAGTTAATTCGATATGGGCTTGTCGATTGTGTATTTATTACCGTAAGTTCTTGCTGTAGCCAAGTGGTTATAGGCCTAGTTCAAGGTTTTGTGCGTTGTAGAGGTCGCTGGATCGATTCCAGTTTGTGTTTTTATTTTGTTTGTGATGTGTACTCTCTGTGCGTGTTGAATTCTTGTGTTTCTGCAACTTGTTACCTTAGGGACAAGTCTCCGAGTGGTTGTTGGCTGAGTTTAAGAGTCTGTTTAATACTGAGATCGTGTGTTCGATTCCATCTTTTTTTTTCTACTTTTACCTACGGATACTGTTCTCTGTATTCTTCATCACTGATGCACAATGTACTCAAATATGTTGTTATGCGAGTCTTGTCAACTGAAACCTGAAAAACCTGCTATTGTCGAGTGGCATTCGATCAGACCCAGTAGCCCTTGTATGTGGTTTTAACATGTGCTTTGTTTTAGGTCTGTGTAGTCGAGTTGTTCTGCAGATGTGATTGATGTCGGTCTCCAATTTATTGATTGAGTCCCTTACCAATTCCTTGATTTCGAGTCTGAATTACATGTTTATAGAATATGCCTTGCGTCATGTCTGTCTGTTTTGGTCTGTGTAGTGCCTGCTATACCTATTTCTCTCTACAGTCCTCGACTGATTGTGTCTATGCCTCTGATTATATGTCTGGGGGTATCAACTGGTCTGGTCTATTTGGTTTGTGTTGTCTGTATCGTCGAGTTGTCTTCTCCAAGTGGGGTCTAGCTCATGTATATGCAGTCAGTTGGAAATGTGAGTAATGTTTCTCTTCTGCGTGAGTTCTGGGGATCGAGTCCCGGGGAAACATTTTGATTTCCAGTATAGGGAAGTGTCTGACAGTCGGTAGAGACGTTAATGATGTTTTTACGAATTTAGGTAACGAACTAGCTGACGAGTAAAGCGATATCGAGAATAAACGAGCATCTAAACCAGGTACCGGGTCGAATCTTCATACCCTGCCTTTACTGTTTTTTGTGAAATAACTGTTTTATAACTGTGATTTTTATAACTGTGTAGTATTATATCGAGCGACGAGACTTGATATAATATTATTTTATTTTATTCACTGAGGATCAGGTTATGTGCGTATCTCGAAAAATTGATTTATGATGCATGTGACGTGTGTGAAACGTTTTTATAAAACGCATGGATAAATGTCAGCTCTCATATGTGTTGTGCATTGTCTGTGAGACGTACCGTCTGTGTGACGTGAGATTGTCCCTGTGACGCCGTCTTATGATGGGATATTGTCTGTGGGACGTACTGTCTGTGTGACGTGAGATTGTCCCTGTGACGCCGTCTTTATGACGGGATATAGTCTGTGGGACGCTGTCCCTGTGACGCCGTCTTTATGACGGGATATTGTCTGTGGGACGCCGTCTGTGTGACGTGATATTGTCCCCGTGACGCCGAGTACTCGTGATGGATTCCTCTGATCAAGGAATATGCCGTAGATCTCTGTGGGCCACCGGATTTATACTAGTGGCCGCGACATATGTTTGATTGAGCTAACATGTCTGAAAACTGTTTGTGAAATCCCATGCTGTGACTTTTATACGTATGTACTGAATTGTGTGAAAATATGTTGATTGCAATTACTTGATCCGGGCATTGTGTATTATAAAATTCACCCTTGAACTTGTTAACCTCAGACATGAATTAGTTGGGCGGTTAGCTGGACTTCCGGGATGTACCATTTTGCAGACAAGGCAGAAATTTAGAAGTTATTAGACTCTTCGTAAAGTAAGATGTTGTACTTTGGTTTGTATAATATTAACATGTAGTTGAGGTTT